>RJVU01068486.1:1367708-1381097 GCA_003731715.1 Anabarilius grahami
AAAAAAAAAATAAAAAAAAAAACACCAAATAAAAACTAATGCAAAAAATAATAAATAAATAAAAAAATAACAATAAACAATAACAATAAAATAAACAATAAATTAACCAAATAATAAACCAAATAAAAATATATAAATAAATTAATATATAAACCAAATGAAAAAAATAAATATACTAGATAAAAACATGAAAAAAAAAGGAATAAATAAATGAAAATTGAATAAAGAATAAATATTCTATCCTAGAAACATCTAATGTGACTATTCTGAGATTTGGTTATATATTATGACAGAATTTATTGTCATATATATATATTTCACAACACATGAAAATGGTGAAGAATTTCTAATCAGGCACTCAATAGAGTATTCAAAAGGTCTTTCAGCCAATAGGATCATCTGGGCTTCAAAATGGCACTGGATTCTAGGGTAGTAAAAACGGAAACGTTTTTCCTCAGCGTTTTTGAAAAGTTTTGCGTACAGAAAAAAAAACAGATCCGCAAAAACGACAAAAAAAAAAAATTCTGTATTCTGCTGCCAAGCCAGTAGTTGGCGATGTCACTTTGTAAAGAAACATTACCGTTTTCACAAATTCATGTTCTTGTAGTTTACACGAAGACGATAACGGTATCGTTTTCAAAAACTTGCAGTTGGAAACCTGTTTTCAGATCCCCAAAGCGGCCAAAACGCATAAAGTTTTCCATTTTTAGTTGAAAACGGCGTTGTTTAAACGTCCCCTAAATCTTGCACAACATCAGTTCCAGGATCAGATACAACCCATCAAGCAAACATACATGCGGTGTTCATTTAGCTCTCTGCAGAATCAGTCGAGAGCAGAAATCCTCCCTCAGCCAGACAATAAAAAAGGTTTAATGTATCATACACTGACAGCGCCAAAATCCTGTGTTTGAGACTGCGAAAGCGCTTAATGTTCACCGAAACAGATATATGAGCAGGCAAAGGATCCTGATATTTTTCCTGAACAAGGAAAGGAAGTAAAATAAACTAGTAAAAAACATCTGAGAACTCCTCTGCATTCCTGCGGCCGCTGACTAGATTAAGTGTCAACTGACACTGAAAATAAATCTCGTCTTTTGCAAACTCAGTAAATTTGGCTGAAGACGCTGTAATCCCAGTCAGGTGACTCAAGGTTATGGCTTCTGTTACTGAACGACATCACAGGTGTAATAAAACACTGCCAGGACATTCTGTGAGCGCATACGCACTGTAACAGTGCTGGATTCTTGATCAAATAAACACAGTCTGGGTGAACACAAGAGGCAGTAATGACAAGTTTCCTGGTCACTGAAACACGGCCAGAGTTTTGTACATTAATATGGCTGAACTGCCAGTGGCTTGATACTGAAGCTTCACAAACAAACAGCGGTTAGCCTTAACCCCAATAAATGTAAACAACACACACATTAATATTGATTATGCGTGAGGCTCATCCTATAAATGCTCGTAATCGATTGGCTGTTGGGTCACAGGCGCTCATTTCAGCCCTAATCCCTCATGAACGCCATGACTCTCACAATCCTGCCAGATTAACCACAGATGGAGGGTGATGATGTCACTGGGTCAAATGTTTTTCAGGACATCAGACGACACAGACGCATGCTGTCAACACGGTATCTCAATGCCTTCCTCTATAAACCACAGTGTCATTCAGCTCATTTTGCTGTTAACTTTCATACTCAGTTTAAAAAGACACAAGTTATCAGACAGAGCTATCACATGACTTCTGAACTCCAGCACGGTCTCAGCTGGTGAGTCTACTAACTAATAGTCGACCAATAATGATTTTGATGGCCGATATCTTAGAGAGCAGGGCTGATATAAAGCCGATTAGGGTGCAACGGATCACAGAACTCACGGATCGGATCATATTGTGGTTACTGAGTCACGGATCAGTTCATTTTTTTGGATGGGGGGGACACATGTAACTTTGCTTTCCATTTATTATTAAGTACTTCATAACCAATGAGTTTATGAGGATACTTGCAGAAACTGATATTTTGACATCATTTTGTGTGTATGCGTCACTTAAAGCGCAAGAAGACATGAAGGAGAAATCAGTTTTGGTTCTGCTGATTGGCTCACTCTCTCTCCTCCCCCATCATGAGTGGACACGCCCCCTACTGCTGATTGGCTCACTCTCTCCACCCCCATGATGAGTGCACACGCCCCCTACTGCTATTTGGCTCACTCTCTCCGCCCCCATGATGTGTGGACATAGGGCTGGGCGATATATCGCATGCGATTGTCACGCGCATTTCCTCAGTAAAGCCAGTTCCCTGATTACCACTAAATCGCCATCACCTGCTTTCAAATGGAGCGGCATATAATAGATAGAACCGTAAATCACTGACAAGCCACGCAATATCGCGTTCATATCGCAGATGAATCGCCTTCGATAATGAACGCGATATTGCGTGGCTTGTCAGTGAACTACGGCTCCGTCTATTAAATGCCGCTCCATCTGAAAGCAGGTGATGGCGATTTAGCGGTAATCAGGGAACCGGCTTTACTGAGGAAATGCGCGTGACAATCGCATGCGATATATCGCCCAGCCCTATGTGGACATGCCCCCTACTGCTGATTGGCTCACTCTCTCCTCCCCCATGATGAGTGGACATGCCCCCTACTGCTGTTTGGCTCACTCTCTCCGCCCCCATGATGTGTGGACATGCCCCCTACTGCTGATTCGCTCACTCTCTCCTCCCCCATGATGAGTGCAGACGCCCCCTACTGCTGATTGGCTCACTCTCTCCGCCCCCATGATGTGTGGACATGCCCCCTACTGCTGATTCGCTCACTCTCTCCGCCCCATCATGAGTGGACACGCCCCCTCCTGCTGTTTGGCTCACTCTCTCCGCTCCCATGATGTGTGGACATGCCCCCTACTGCTGATTCGCTTACTCTCTCCTCCCCTATCATGTATGGACACGCCCCTACTGCTGCAAGTTTGTTGTGGTGTACGGTCCGATCCACTTTCAATATTTTTTCAAAAATCGCTTACTGCGCCTTTAAACAAGGATTTGATTGTGCTGTCAAGTGTAATAACAACAATTACCAGACCGTTGGCACCCTCTGCAGGAATTTGTGAAAATACATAATGTATTTTAACAGTGTTGTCCAATAAAACCACATGATTACTTGCTTTTAGTACTTTATTTTAACCTATTATTATTGCCTCATTGTTATTATAATGTATTTTAAGTCATTTTAAAGGCTATTGATCAATATTTTTATCACCACATTGATTAATCGTCAAAATAAATCGACCGATTACTCAAATACCAAAATAATTGTTAGTGACAGCCCTAGATATCACACTATCTTATTTAAACAAAAACACATGCATAACAATTGCTGAAATTAAATTGATATTTTACATATTTTCTAAATAAGAAAATGAATATAAAAAAAAACATCTAAAATATGCAGATTTATACTGTAGATTGCAACTTCTTGATTCTGTAATCCTATTATAGTATTTTTCACAAATAAAGAAATGGTTAAAAATATAAATAAAAAGAGTAAGAATCATGTGAGTTGGAATCAGTGGATACAGATTTAAAGCTGTATTTACCTTCACTCCATGACCCACATCGTCCAGTACTGTGTAGTCGATGGGCTTCCTGATGTACCTCACCGGCCGCTCCATGTTGGGTGGAGCGATGATCTTATGAGTCCTTGATGTGTTCTTATTTGTTGTCAGGATGCCAATCTCTCGCCGGGCGACCTTCTCCTTATGGATGTCCACCGTCTAATAAAGTCACAAGACAAAAACAAGAGGAAAGATTGACAACAGTGTCCAGAAACCCAGTCTATGATTTGATTACATGCTTGTCATAAAGCACAGCTGTACCTCCAGCATCTTAACCCTTTTTCTACTTTGGAACACACTACAGAAAATGAACTATGATGAATGCTATTCTTCTTCACAGGGGTTTTGGAGACATGATCTGACATGCCAGACAGACCTTAAGCGTGACATGCTGTTAATGTGAAATTAGTGTGGTGATGCTGAGAGCGGTGTGCAGCTCTAAGTGCCGGACACGGAAGGGTTTCTTCGGCGGTGTGATTCACTGCAGTGTCTGTGCCCTGCTGGGCGAGACATCCTCCGGGTGTTTTAAAGGAGCTTGTGAAGAAGTGAAACACTTTTGACCTTAAAGAGACACCATTAAAAGAGAAAAATACCCCTAACGGTGTATAAAACACCAGGCAGCCTCTGTTTTTCAAACTAATAGGGCACAAAAATCACATGCTGTGTCTCAATTTAACATTCTAAGCATTAAAAGTATGCCAGACATACTACAGCATGATAAAAATATTACTTTAAGTAATACATTTAAAAAATGGCATGGAAGCTTCAGCCTCTGCAGCCATTTCTTGACGATTTTCAACGTTCAGAAGCAGAAAAAGTATTTTTCCCATTCATTTCTGCCTTGGGAATTAAAGTCAACCAGCTACGAGGTAAATCACTTGAGTTGAAGCAAAAAAGTATTTGCAAATCTGACAAAAATACAAACGTTCAAGACTTTGATCAATATATTTATATTAATATAACTATAATTCAAGTTTATTGCACAATATATATACAAATATTGAAGTATTCTGAGAGCGTGGGAGCTAATGAGATCTTTTAGCGAGTTTTGATTGTGGCAACTCTCTGATTGGTGGAATTTTCTATACAGTGTCATGGGTTTATCATAAAGGTAATTTAATCATATTACTATTGTTTTGCATTAATAAGTGCAGTTACTAATAAAATTACACGTTTATTTATCGGAAATGTGACAGTAAAGCACTGAGCATGAATTGAGATGTAGATAAAATTAACTTATTGACAACAGTAACATGTAAATATTGGGGAAAAATGTAAATATTCTACTCTTATTAAATGTGCCATACTGAACTGACCAACAGCTTCAGTGAGTATAAAATGAGTGCTCTTTGTGTGCTTTCTGTGTAATTCAGTCACAATTTGAAGAAAAGTTTTTGTTTTTCATGAGACTTCATGACTTTTCCCCATATATTAGGGAGTGGAAATGTCTAATAATTAATTTCATGTCTTTTTAAATAAAAGTTTGTTTGCCACGAAGTCTTCCTTCATCTTTAAACTTTTAGTTTTACAAATAATCACATGAAAAATAACTTTAAAATTGGATAATATTTAGAGATTTGAAGTGCTGGAAAAAGTTTAAAAAGTCCTTGAAAAGTGCTTGAATTTCACTCCCAAAAGGTTTGCATGAACCCTGAAATGAATAATGTAAAAACATGCTGTTTATTATTGTCCGAGCTGATAAACGGTCCACGCTTCGCAGCTCAAACAAGTAGCGAGGTTTTGTTCCGCTTTCGTTTGCCGTTTGATTTATCTCATATGCATTATGTGCAACAGAAATGGCAGCTCTCACCATTTGAGCAACGTGGTGGTCGCACAGACAAGAAAAAAGGGTCGCAAAATGTCACCATTTTGTCGCAGTCTGGAGCCCGGCAGTCCATAACGTGATTTGAATTACTTTAGCCCTACATTTGATTTGTTAATCCAAAATTTGCCAAATTTGGTGACATTTGGCAATTCCATTTTTAGATTGCGCAATTCTGCCTGCGTTTTCCACATTGTGGAAGTCATAGGTCCCTATGTTTTTGTTCACAATTCAGGAATTTTCCATGGACCCGCGGAGATCTCATTTTGAGAAATGCTGTCCTAAATAATCCACTCTCTACAAAACTCATTTGTCATCTTTAACATAAAACAGACATAGGAAAGTGGTTAATGCGATCACGTAAAGCTCTGAGAAGAATATGAGAAAATCCCCTCATATTAGAAGAATGTCATTATATTTTATGTTTGATGAATGGCTTAAAAAGATGCATATCATGTTTTCAACTTATTCTATCCATAGTTCACCCAAAGGCCAAAATCACTGGCATAAAGGGCTGACACAATGATCTCTGGGTGTTTATCTGAACAGCCCTGCATCACTTGCACTCAGTAGTGCTGAGGTTTCAGTTCCTCATAAAGACGCAACTTTACGGATTCCTCAATTAGGCTTCATGGGCAACAAGTTTACCAGTAACACACCATACAGCACCAATTAAAATGTTTATTGCCATCTGCTTGATCTGTAGTCTCTCTCACGGTGCTCTCTCTGGCACACGAGAGGCTCGGAGCAGATGCGGCAGGCCTTCTGTTGGAGATGAAAGGGCAGCAGTGTCTGCAATGCAGAAACACAGAGGATCCCTTTCATTTCCCAAAGATGTGGAGCCAGAGCAGCTCCGGCTCCTATTCAACATCAGGAAGAAGGAGGCTTGTGCTCTGCGCTCTTTAAAACCTCGAAAGTTTAAATTCATCTGCTTGTTACTTATCTCAAATGACACTGGTTCAATACTGGGGTAATATTAGATACAGGAGTTCTTTATTTACACACACAGCTGTGGTACGGACGTCAAGGTTCGGTGGATGAAGTCAGTCGGTCACAGGTAGGGCTGGGCGATATGGCAAAAAAAATAAAATCTCGATTTTTCAGAAAGATTGACCGATTCACGATTTCGATAAAAAAAAAAAAAAAACTGTTTAACTAGT
Source organism: Anabarilius grahami (assembly GCA_003731715.1). Classification (NCBI taxonomy): domain Eukaryota; kingdom Metazoa; phylum Chordata; class Actinopteri; order Cypriniformes; family Xenocyprididae; genus Anabarilius; species Anabarilius grahami. Next base: position 1,374,304 of record RJVU01068486.1, read on the forward strand.
CAACTTAAAAACAACTAAAATATGATTTAAGTAACATTCTCTTTATTAACAATCTGGTTAAAAAAAATTCCATTACAAGTGATCAACATGGTGTAATGTTAAACAATTTGTTAAATATCTTTGCAGAAATATGCCTGAAGTATGAAGAGAAATGTTGTACAAACTTATCTTGAACACATCCTCCTCAGAAATAATATAAAATAAGAAAATGCTAAATATTTCTTAGCCAAAAATAGCAATAAATAACACCAGTAATAGGCTATTATTAACAGCAAATGTCACCATCATGCAAAAACATGAAATATCAAACAGGTTTACAGGTTTGTCCTATTGTTTTTATGTTTGACAGACATGTTTAGGCGTTGCACTTGTGTCTTGCGTCTTTTGCAATGTCTCGCCCATGAAACGGCATTCTAAAAACACGGCGGTCAAGTAAAAAAAAAAAACTTGCGTTTAATAACTTTGCCTTTTTTTCCCCCTTATTCCACTGCCTGCGTCTCATTTTTATAACGCAATAACGGATTTCTGAATGAACAGCCGCTTAAAGGTGCTACAGAGGATGTTTTGTTTTATACATTTTTGCAATATTACTTGAAACTGTCTTTACTAACTGATAAAATACTATTTATTAGGTGCACTGAAAGGAATATTATTAATATACATCATCTGTGCACGAGGTAGGGCCTTAAAAACATCAGCCAATCGTTTACGCGATCATCGCTTAAACGATTGGCCCTCTGGCTTGTCAATCACTGCCATGACGTTCCTTGTGAGAGACGTGCGCGCTCCAGTAACTTTCCACACTCCACAGCCGCCGCATGCAATGTTTTTGTCAGGAGACAGGAGTAACAACTGCAGATTATGAGTTACCTGCGGTGAGTCCGACATAATGAATCCACTAAGTGTGTGCGCGGCTTTAAGTCGATTTGTAAGGCCGATTATGAATGTAAATTGATACTTATGACTGATCGCGCTCAAACGCGTCCAGTCAGAGCCAACTGCGTTCAGTCTGCGATTACAGTCGGTGTTCAAATTCCATGTGAAAGTATATAAATCTGCTTCAGGAGCAGGAAACAATCGCTGTATGTTGAGCACAGTCTTAGAATGTTTTAGCTAGTCGTTAAATGTGTGCCCGGCTTAATAACACAGCGAATGCCGGTGGTAAACATGTCAACATGTCTAATTGTAATGTTTGCTAACATATTTATTCAAAAATCGCGATTTCTCGATTAAAAAAAATAATAAAATTGAGGCAAAACAAATTCGAATTAATCGGAAAAATCCCTAGTCACAGGCGATCCACACTCCAATCCAGAAGGGGGCTCATGTGATAATGCAACACTTTTTTGGAAATGCTTACTAAATCTATATAATATATTTAACCTAATTACTCAATTCATACATCCACTTGAGAATTTCTTTTGGATGGACTAGAGTCCATTGTAACAAACAGATAGACAAGGTTTTTTCCAGTTGTAAATGTGGATGGACGAATTATAGAAGTAGACTTTAGAGAAAAGCAGTAGCTCTTTTTTTGAGCTGTACATTCAGCAGTGCAGCTGGAGTTGGGGGAAGTGGGAGGGCAGCACAATCTGACTTCATCTCCTTCCTGTGAGCTGAAAAATAGACGTGCTGAAATGTGTGCTGCATATTGCACAATGTGTGCAGGTCCAACTTTATCAAAGGTCCTCAAAAAAAACCCCAAAATGACGTGTGCCATTGTTTTGGAATCAAGCATTGAGAGCGTTCTCCTGACTGACAAGAGTTCAACGAAATGCCTGCTTGGTTTCAAACTGGGAGTATTTCAACATCATATGTTGAAGGCCAACTCTGCTGCCAAAACAGTTCAAATGCACACTCCATCACTCTCACATTCATCCCTTGAGCCCTGAATGGCTTTCACACATTGCTAATCAGCATGTGGATCTAACTAATTACACATCACAGTAGGTCATCTGAGTTTGGCAAGACCGTATCTGCTCTACAGTCTTGTGAAGCCAGAGTTTTGACAGTTGCCATGAAGTCTGATCCACATCGCAGCTTATTCTAGCCAATAACTACCGACTAATATATAAAACACAGTTTAGGATAAGGGTGGGTCAATCTGGTAGCAAATAAACTACACATGCATTGGCAAATCCAACCACTGATTCCCAATGGAAGCATTCATTGACCCTCAAACTGCAGTCGCTCATGCAAACAATTTCAATTTCAATTTTATGTTCAATTCAGCGCAATTCACTGCGTATAGCCAGCCAATCAGAATGGAGCATTTATATGCTTTATGTTTTCTGCTTTATAATTTCTGTTCAATAAGAATCAGACGATATATGTCTGTAGGTGCAAAGTCTGAATCTGAGCCTATTTTTGCACACACCAGAACAGCAATAGTTTGTGTTCTATGTGATTTGGCTCTAAAAATCTCATTCTGAAGATATTATTCACCTTTTACATTAGAATAGAAACTTTCAGAATTTCATAAGTAACTTCAGAAAATAAGTAATTTCAGAAATTACTTATGTCAGGGCTTAAATACAAGTGGCAAGAAATGTCTTTAAACTTTAATTGGCTGCACAATTTGGGGTGGAAAAATATAATTGCGATTTTTCCGATAAAAATTGATTATAATTATAACTTTAATTATTATCATTATAATAATAAATCCGCCTTTTGCCGAACTCGCATATCAGATCGGAAAGGCATTTATTTTCAATAAAAATGAAGAAAACTTTCAAAAAGTAGAAATAAAGTTTCTTTAATAAAGTGTGTTTAATAATAAAATGTTTATCGAATAGGGTTAGGTGTAGGGAGGGCTTTATTGTCCCAATAAGGTGGCATCCATTTAATAATTTTAATAAATATAATGATTTACACTATGTTATTATTGCATAACGCTTAATGTACAACAACACTGAGGTGCAAATAGTGGCTCTGAATGAGCCAAGTGGAATGGATTTGAGGAAGCAGCAGCATGGAAGTCAAGGCTGTAGCTAAAACGCGGAATGGAGTTTAATTTATTAGGCATTCCTCAAGTGACGGCGCTCTAAAAAGTGGATAGACATATGCGCTGAATTAGAGACAGCAAAAGTGAGTCTTAAAAAGTTCTGACGCCCATGTATAGCTGTCCAAAACCATCAAACTTTTATTTTGATGGAAAACCGTAGGGAGCCCTTAAATCTTATTTTTATGGTTGATGCATGTTTTGTTCCAAAATGCAGGTTAAAGTGACCCAAAATCAGATCAGATGAAGAGAACGCATTACTGAGATCTACACTGGAAACACCGGCTGATAATGATTATTATGATATAATGATAATGATACTTGCACGTAAAAACCAAGTGACACACACTTCACTTGTGATTTCATTTGTGACTAAAACATATTGCGATTTCGTTTTATAAAAATTAATTGTACAGCCTTACCATTTTGAGTTCACACTGAATATCTAGTGTAATAGTATGCTCTGGACCTTGTGTCTTACAACAGGATGTATCAAGATGCATCAACTCAACATGAAGTGACTTCACACTGAGCTCACTGGAGAATCACATGAAAGAGCCTTTACTGGGTTATCTGTCATTTAGAAAATCATTTCCTATGTTAAGAAACTCAATGTACACTTTCTGCAGGCACGGTCCTGGAGCAATTTCTTGCTCAAGGGTCTTTCATCACCCAGAGAAGACGACAAGAGGGTGCTTACTAAAACTGCTCGACAGTAAAAGAATGGTTGCCACCAAACTTGCTTCTCTCTGCACTTCTGAGGTCAAAAGGGTGTGATCTGTGTGACCTAAATGATCCCCAGTAGGGTTGTCCCCGTAACAGTTTTAGCAGTCAATACCAATATCTAGTAAAATTCTTTTATTCAAAACCGCAGCAAAAACTAGTATGCAACTGAACACACTTCCTCTATTCTTTTTTTCAAAGAATAAATATTAACACATTAAAACAATGTCAAATAAATAATAAATTACAATTTTGAATCATTAGTAAAATTAAAACAAATTACAATCAACAGAACAAAGATATTTAGTAAATCAAATGTAAAACAAAACTACTTAACATGTAACAACGTTTTCACTGCACTTTCATATTTTATATATATATATATACAGTTTTGGCTTCGATATTGCACAAAGCAATGAGATAGCCTCATGAATATAGATTTGTGTGTCATCGGCATAAAAGTGATACTTAATACCCAAATTTCGTAAGAGTTGACCAAGTGGGAATAAATAAAGACTAAAAAGTAAGGGTCCTAAAACGGAGCCCTGAGGGACGCCATTAGAAACTGATCCAGTATCAGACCTGTATTCCCCTAAAGCAACTATTTGCGTCCGGTCAAATAGGATCTAAACCAGTTTAAGACAGTGCCGGAAATACCAAAAGTAAAAGAGTATGATCTGCAGTGACGAAAGTGGCACTAATGTCTAAGAGAATAAGAATAGTGGGAGATCCAGCATCAGAGGCCCAAAGTAAGTCATTAGTTTATCCAGGGCCGTTTCAATGCTATGAAATTTTCGAAAACGAACAGAATAATGATTATGCACCTGTAAAGCTACAACTCCTTCTAAAACTTTAGCCAGGAAAGGAATATTTGATATAGGTTGATAGTTATTTAAAATTATCCAAATCTAAGTTGCGCTTCTTTAGTACCAGGGTAACATCAGCAATTTTTAAAACAACAGTACTTAAGGATTTGTTAATTACGTTAAGCACTGCTGGGCACAAATGTTCAAAACAAGACTTAAGCAAACCAGTAGGAAGGGGATCAAGTATGCAAGTAGTAATTATCTGAATCTGTAATTATAATAAGCAGCTGCTGCTGAAAATGGTTTCTTTGTATGGAAAGTAGCATGTTAGTTACTTGTGTTATTTTGCATTAAAAATTTTGTCTTCTCATTACCATTTGAGTGAGAGCACTGGCTCTGAAAGACACAAGCATGCTGAGAGAGAGAGAGAGAGAGAGAGAGAAACCGCATACATGCAAAGATAGTTGAAATAGAAACTGATGCGCTATGTTTAAATGGTTGACGTAAATGACAGAAGATTTTCGGTTGAAGCACCTTTGAATAGTTTGAGTGTGTTGACATTAATAAAAGCTAAAAGGAGCATTCTGACTAAGACGCACATTTGACCTGACATGCATGTAGCCATGCTAATACTGTGCTATTCACAGGACAAACACACATATACGCACAGACAGCCCTTGTGTACCGGATTGTGTCCAAACTTGGTTTTAATGAAGGGTCAAATTACATATTTTCATTTTGTTTGACAGAAACAACAACAAAAAAATATTTTAAAACAATCTGTACCAATTTCTTAAAAACGTACTATTTTTATTCATGTCTGTTTTAAAAACTTTTATACTATTTTTGAGTTTTCATTTGAATGACTATAAAAAATAAAAAAAACACGTGCTTTACGCACTAGAATGACTGAACATAAGTGCAATTCGTAGACGGGTTGATGCATCTATTTATCGTCACTTCAATCTTGATAAACATTCTTTGTCTGACATGAAGTTCCTGGGCATCGATAGGATTTTACCCCATTGAAGAGGTGGAGATAGAGACAAGAAATTGTTGCAAAGGGAGGCATTTTGGATTTTTGAACTTAAATCTTTATTTCCTGATGGCATGAATGAAGAACTTAAACTTTCTTGTTTTTTGTAATTTTCTGTAACATTATTATTGTTATTTTCATTACTTTAAATGTATATTATATATAGTTTGTGCTATTTTTGTTACTTTTCAGACTCTCTTGCTGTGACACTTGTGATAATTGATTGTTATTGGTGTTAATTGATGATTGTGATAATTGGATTCAGCTGATGGCTTTGAATTGCTCGTCTTTCTAGAAAGAGGTGATTGTTGCATTTTGAGCACTGAGGATAGCAATCTGCTGAAACGTCTGCTCATGCTCCTCTGTTTTTAACTCACTTGCTCTTTGCACTTTATTGCACCATGCAATTGACAAAATAAATTTTGTATTTTTCTAGACTTCAATCTTTTTTGGATTCAGTGTGCGGTCAGCCATTTTTTCTGTTTTGCTCAAGAATGACTATAAAAATATCATGAGATATAACAATCGACACTGTAAACCCTAACGCTCAAAATACTTAATTGGTTTGAGTAGGACAAACTTAAACAAAATAGTTGAGTATTTAGAACTTTCTTTTTATTCTGAGTTCACAGCACTGACATATTTTAAGTAAACTGAACTGTTTCATTGTTTTGAGTTGTATGAACTAATTTCTTTTAATTTAGACTAACTTAAGTTTAACTGAAACTGGGCTGGGATTTCTATTTCCCAGTATGCTTTGCCCATGGCACTCGAAAGGGAGAGCAAATGCTAAAATTAAGTTATTTGCTTTTTTTGTGCAAGATTAACGGTAAGGGAGATTTAGTAGTGATTAATGTTTTGTTATGCTAATTTAGAAGAGTTTCTGTTAATGTGGGTTTTTGAGAGTTACCATCATAGCGACAAGTGGTGTATGCGGCTTGGTTTGAGAGGAAGTAAGTTACATGTTTTAAGTTGCTGTACTCATTCAGTAAGTGCTGTACCATGCTATTGTTAGCATGTAAGCAAATTAGGAAGTTGGCATTTTCTGAATTAGTTTGGAGGGTTCAACGCTAAGGATTTTTTTTACTTTTTGGCCAGTGGTTCAAATTTTTACTTGCCCCACAACAAAAAATTTATAAAAGTAAAAGACTATAAAATAAGCATAGTTATTGTTTTCATTGTCTTTGTTACATTTAACCTTCACACCAAAAGCTACTAGATTAACTTA
>RJVU01068486.1:1381147-1393457 GCA_003731715.1 Anabarilius grahami
AGGATTTTACCTCATTGAAGAGGTGGAGATAGAGACAAGAAATTGTTGCAAAGGGAGGCATTTTGGATTTTTGAACTTAAATCTTTATTTCCTGATGGCATGAATGAAGAACTTAAACTTTGTTTTTTGTAATTTTCTGTAACATTATATGGGGGCAGTCGTGGCCTAATGGATAGAGAGTCGGACTTGTAACCCAAAGGTCATGGGTTCGAGTCTCGGGTCCGGCAGGAATTGTCGGTGAGGGGAGTGAATGTCCAGCGCTCTCCCCACCCTCAATACCACGACTGAGGTGAGACCCTTGAGCAAGGCACCGTACCCCCAACTGCTCCCCGGGCGCCGCAGCAATGGCTGCCCACTGCTCCGGGTGTGTGTTCACGGTGTGTGTGTTCACTGCTGTGTGTGTGCACTTGGATGGGTTAAATGCAGAGCACAAATTCCGAGTATGGGTCACCATACTTGGCCACATGTCACTTCACTCACTCACTCATTATTATTGTAATAACAGTTTCATTACTTTAAATGTATATATTATATATAGTTTGTGCTATTTTTGTTACTTTTCAGACTCTCTTGCTGTGACACTTGTGATAATTGATTGTTATTGGTGTTAATTGATGATTGTGATAATTGGATTCAGCTGATGGCTTTGAATTGCTCGTCTTTCTAGAAAGAGGTGATTGTTGCATTTTGAGCACTGAGGATAGCAATCTGCTGAAACGTCTGCTCATGCTCCTCTGTTTTTAACTCACTTGCTCTTTGCACTTTATTGCACCATGCAATTGACAAAATAAATTTTGTATTTTTCTAGAAAATATCATGAGATATAACAATCGACACTGTAAACCCTAACGCTCAAAATACTTAATTGGTTTGAGTAGGACAAACTTAAACAAAATAGTTGAGTATTTTTTATTCTGAGTTCACAGCACTGACATATTTTAAGTAAACTGAACTGTTTCATTGTTTTGAGTTGTATGAACTAATTTCTTTTAATTTAGACTAACTTAAGTTTAACTGAAACTGGGCTGGGATTTCTATTTCCCAGTATGCTTTGCCCATGGCACTCGAAAGGGAGAGCAAATGCTAAAATTAAGTTATTTGCTTTTTTTGTGCAAGATTAACGGTAAGGGAGATTTAGTAGTGATTAATGTTTTGTTATGCTAATTTAGAAGAGTTTCTGTTAATGTGGGTTTTTGAGAGTTACCATCATAGCGACAAGTGGTGTATGCGGCTTGGTTTGAGAGGAAGTAAGTTACATGTTTTAAGTTGCTGTACTCATTCAGTAAGTGCTGTACCATGCTATTGTTAGCATGTAAGCAAATTAGGAAGTTGGCATTTTCTGAATTAGTTTGGAGGGTTCATCGCTAAGGATTTTTTTTACTTTTTGGCCAGTGGTTCAAATTTTTACTTGCCCCACAACAAAAAATTTATAAAAGTAAAAGACTATAAAATAAGCATAGTTATTGTTTTCATTGTCTTTGTTACATTTAACCTTCACACCAAAAGCTACTAGATTAACTTATATTTTAAATATTGTTAGACAAATAAAGTAATAAAATAGTAAGAAATAATCAAATTATGAGTAATAGCACGAATAAATACAACAGAACAAACATATAAATGAAATAAATGGGGCTTTTCAAGTTTTTCATGTAGGTTTAAACAGATTTTCAGGTACAGAAATTGTAATCTAATGTATAACTATATAACTATAGAATAGATGAAACTTTATTCAAGTTAATCAGTCAAGAGCAGTTACAGATGCATAAAAAAGTTTTTAATGTTGAAAATAGAAAACGTTAAATACTGTTATTTGAAATTATAATTTTTTTTAAATGAAGACACTTTAAATGTGAAATTAAACCTGCCAGTAGGTGGCAGCGAATCACTGTTAATGAGCGAATCATTGAGATTCAACCGATTCATTCAAGCGGCTGATTCATTCAGGAAGTGTTGCTCAGAGACGCAAAACAATTCTGTGGACTTTGGATCTATTTTCGTAGGCGAAATAGAGCGAAACAGACGATTTGTCGGGCAGTCCTTATTGTCGAGCCCTGGTTTGTTATAATATTAACATTGAGATTACCTGATCATTTTAAGTTAAATGTATAAATTAGTGTACTCAAATATTTCAAGTTAAGAACAATAAAATGTATACAGAAGTACAAAATAAGAATCCTACTTCTTAAATTAAATTCTCATTCAACTTTGAGTTCTGACAACTTATCAGGGTTTACAGATTTGATTTGCAAGAACTCAAAATAAAAAAGTTAATTAACTAAATCTTTTATGTTAATTGCTATCAAAATTTATAAGTACAAATAACTCAGTACTTCAAGTTACGAGCAATTAACATTCATGAGTAATGCAAACTCAAATTGATAGTTCTGCTTACTTAAAATTGGGAACATCATAACTCAAAAAATGTGATTAACTGATTACCTCAAATTTTTTGAGTTAGCCCAACTTATTCGGGTTTAGAGTGAACACAACCTTGGACATATGTGAGAATTTCAAAAATAATCAGAAATATATTTAGTTGCACTTTATTTTACAGTACATCTACTTAATATGTGCTACTGCTTATTATAGTAAGTAAACAGCACATCTACAACAGGAACATATATTTAATATTCTTCAATGTGAAATGTATTTGAAATTTAACAGCATACAAATAAATTAAATTTAGTGAGTTTTGTGGAGAAGATAGACAAAAAGAGAGAGACTTTGATATAAGTCAAACAGACAGTTTCACTTCAGCATCTGACAGGAAAAAAAAAAAAAAAAANCAAAAAAAAAAAAAAAAAAAGCCGTTTCAGCAGTTTAACAAAGCGACCCAGGGGTGGCATGGCTTCCGGAAAAGCCAGCTATGCACAAACAGACAGACGTGTTGTGCATATCTGTAGACAAGGGCTGAGCAACAGTGGCCTTTAGCACACACACGCCCACAACCATGGTTACACTCGGTTATGTCAATAGGACTGCCATGCCAGCATTTAATAATAGCGCAAAACCACATGATTATTTCTGAAATGAGAAACGGACCACACCCTGATGTTTGGGTTAGTAGCCAATTTTTTTTTTATTCATTGTAAGAACTGGAGCCCCACAGGCTAAACAGCTTGTGAACCATCATTCGTAGCACATAACCAATACAATGCAGGAATAAACTAACCACGCATGCAACAGAGCATGTGGAACGGCTCTTTGTCGCTCATCCAGCGCTAAACGGAAATGCTTGGTGAATAAAAGCAAAGACGGAGCTCGGTTAGTTTAGACTGCAGTTCACTAACAACATTACGATCACAGCTGAAGGGTGAGGACAGGCGCTCCCTTCACAGATTTACGGCTGTGTTATGCTCCATCTGGCTTTGGCTTCTCTCCGACAGGGTGACCACGAGCATCTGAGAGCAGCTATCTCTGCAGAGAGCCAGATGAACATTTACTGTGAGCAATATAAATGAGCAGCCTCTTCAAGATTAAGCCTTTACTTTGCAAAGGATTGCAAAATGTATTTGGTTGTATATTACTACAACAACAACAACAACAACAACAACATCACCAACAAAACAATTAACCTCAAGTTGAATAAACATCTACATACTGTGCATACAAGTTGAGCCTTTAGTCACACAAGATGTGTATAAAATCCACTACAACTCAGTGGAAAGCTTAACAGACTTAATGGACTCTATGTGGACTATCTAAATTTTTTCATTACTATAGAAGACAATAGGAAAATACTCTGATAAGAAGCTTTAAAACAGTGAACAGCGAAAACAAGCATAATCTGCTGAGACGAGTATAATCTCATGTCACTTCTGTTGGAAAATAAATTCAAGTGCACAAGGTTTATATGCCCAGGTTAGACACAATCAAGTGAATAACGTTGAGGAATCGACAAAGGGTAGCTTGCATCCCTTCAACTGAGAACTAAAAATGATACTGTGCGCTAAATGTCTCTCGGTCTTCTTGTACTTGCCAATGCAGACAGATGATTTGTGCACAAATTGCATGGGAGGTTCCACTTCAGGATTAATCCACTGTAGGTCAAAATCATGTTATGGGGATAGTCTAAACCACACCTCAATGCAAGGAACTTGATCTTTGCCAAATACATTGAAGTCTTCCCATTGGGAAATACATTGGAGGTTTGTCGAACTGCTCTCTGTATCTCTAGCAGCGATTCTCGTGAGGAATAAGAAGTGTAGTTTGTGTGGGAAGCAGGTTCCATTTGAGGTCCAGTCGGTCATGGAGTTGGGAAAAGTCACGTGATTGAAAGAACCCTCTGCCCCCTACTTAATTGTCACAATTCACACATAATCTCATTCCCATATGACACAGTTTGGCCAAACTTTATTGTCAGGAAACGGAGGGGGAGCAGGTCTTCCCTACAATCTCATCTCTGGAACTCCATTTCCTGTTTGGATGAAGCTCTACTGCCAAGAGCACACTAAGGCAGACAGTCAGGAGAGATGAAGACAGAGAGAGGCCAAAATTATTTGTAGTCAATCTTGTTAACTCAAAGTGGGGGGCTAAGTATTTACACTTCACACGCAACAACCAAGTATGAAGAATTTCCCTGCATGGTAGGAATTCTGCAGCCAAGTACCATGTACACAAAAACTTGCACTTTGGTGATAATAGTTAGAGATGCTTCACAAAACAAAGCTATTAGCTCATTAGAGGCTATGACCAGACATCTCAAAACGTGGAATTCTCTAGCCTCCTACTTGAAAATACTCAAGGATAGGCATGGAACTTGTAAAGTTGGGATAGATCTATCAAACCCAACTTTGGTGAAAAACAGGGATGGTAGCACTGTTGTAGTCCTCGAGACCAGGCTCCAGTCTTGAGTCTAATACCATATTCTCATGGTCTTGGTGTTCATGGTCTGTGCCAAGTTCGCATGACATTCATTCAAAACCAGGCTTCATTCGCCCCAAAGGAAAGCATATTTACACTGTCTGAATCATTCAGACCCTCTTTAAGTCTCTGTCTTGACTGAGAACAGAAGAGGATGGACTCCAAGTCTTGACTTGGACTCAACTTACTCTTGAAGGTTGGACTTCAAGAGTAACGGGAACACAGCATGACGGAAACTCTTTGAGGTAGAAAATTGGGAAATTTCAATTAAACTTCTCCCACCTTTCACTTTGTCTAGAGTCGCAGCATGACGAATGTTTTGAAATCGAAAGTGGGAAATTAAGGAATATTCCCACATCCAACTTCATCTGGAAGGTTGCATAAATGACAACAATCAATACAACTCTCCAAAGTATCACCAAGAAGTAGCACCAAAAATTAAAGCTGCAATATGGAGCTTAAAAACGTCAAGGAACAACGTTTACCCATTTTTACCATAAAGTCTAGTGTATAAATAGCAAGTAGGGCTGGGTGGAAAAACGATATGTATTGTTACCACAGTATAAAATGTCTATGAGATTGTGAGATCTTGTGTATTTCGCGGTATGTAAATATTTAGCACTATTGACATATCATGATATATTTCGTTATCGTGAAATAAGAATTTGGTAATATCGCCCACCCCTAATAGCAAGTAGTAAAAAGGTGCAGGGTGGGACTTGGCCCAGGCCCAGTTATGAACGGGTCCCACTAAGGTCCTCTTAGGTCATCTAAGGTGGCTTCTCCACCAGTCGCTGATGGGATACGCATGGAACCATTTCTAATCATACTGCTTCAGAACTCCATTCAGAGCTTCCTTTAATTAGTCATCTCTGTAGTCCCTCAGATGCAACAGACAAACACGGATTTACTTGCAGCTATGAAGAGAGAAAACAGCAATACGAGACTCCTAGTGTGTTGCCAAGTCTTTAGCTGGCCAGACAAAGCGCTGACTGTTCACAGTCTCTTAGCAGCCACTTCATGCACTGGTCTAGGTAGCAGCACTTCAGCCTCCCACGCTCAGGGTCATGGCCGGTTCCAATTCGTGATAACACAACTCAAAATATTCAGTGTAGAGCTGTGATGAAAACAGTGAACTCCAGACCTGGCATGCTGGCCCATTAGTCTGCTGCACTGATGTTCTAATCTAATTTGGCCACATGCTGGCAGTGCGGTCTGTCTAATAGGCAGCCAGAGGAAGAGGGAAGAGTGAGAAATGCTGTAAAGATGGAAACATCCTCTGTCAGCAAAGCTCTGGGTGTGCCTCAGCCGAGAGATTAGAGCCACTTTATAGCCATTAGTCACCTTCCAGTAGGAACAGGGCAGTCATGACTGATCTGCAGCAATCAGCACGGAGGCTACAGGATTACGGTTTGTTTCTGGAACTACTACAATTATCAGAGTTGAATGACCAATTGATATATCTCGGTTTGTCTAAAATATAGGAGTGAGAAACTTTAAACATGCGGCCTCTATGACAGGGGTGTCCAGTTGACCATATGCACAGCTACTTCCTGGTTTTCGTTAAGCCAGCTTGGACACTTCCAGTGAACTGTTAGCTGTCATTCTGTACTTGCTGTACATCGACACAAAACCATCATTGGTTGACTTTTTAATGTTGTATTTAATGCAGTTATCACACTTGCCTAATTTGCCAATAAACCAGTTTTATTGATTGCAATAAAGACGAAGCTAATGGGAACACGGCTGTAATTAGACACGCACACGCAACATTTTTCCAGCACTTCAAATGTTATTTTTAATGTGATGACCAAAAATATTATTTGTTCATCCTTCTGAGATTGTCTCCATTTGTAAAACCGAACGTTTTAAGATGTAGGAAATCCAACATTTGATAAAAAACACTTTCATTTAAAAATAAAAAAGACATTAATTCTAACCATCAGATGGTGGCAAAGGAGCATTTATTTATTAGCCATTTTCTGTAAAAAAAAATTTCACTCAGTTTCGCTTTTGAATAAATATTAAACATTATAAACTCACTAGGTTTAAAAATACATTGTCAGGGTTAAGTATGAATTACTTGCAAAATCTCATGAAAAACAAAAAATTTTCTTGTGAATGAATTACAAAGAAAGCGATTGATGATTCAATCATCAATGATTGGCACTCTTATGCGAAAACTCACATTTTGTTCAATGAATCTAACTAAAGTGCACAATAAAACTTTAATTTACAGTGTGTTGACGCTTTTTTCCACACAAAAGTATAAAAACTGATGGTCGAATAGAATTTTGTCGAGGAGGAACACTAAGGTACATCTTTATTTTTATTATGTCGTCTTACATTTGAATAGCTAAATTATTGCTAGGCCTGACTATTATTCTGATTATAAACTAAGTATTACACTATTGATGCTCCATACCAACAAGTGACATTTCACCGGAAGTTTTCCAGCTGGCTTATATTATTGCGGAGGTTCTAAAGAATGCTCCGTGCATATAGTCCATTCTGCTCCTGGATGGCCACTGTCCTGCAGAGTTTAGCTCCAAAACACCTGCCTGGAAGTATCTAGTGATCCCGAAGACCTTCATTAGCTAGTTCAGGCGTTTAATTAATCTCCGAAGGTGGCCCTCCAAGAATAAGATTTGGCACTACTGAACTATGGTGTTGACAGGTTTTGCTCAACAGTACGCAACACACGAGTGATGTAGTGTGCAGTAGCATTTGACAATGGCACATGATGGCATGGGTTGCAAATCCTGTACAACAAACCCACGACAGCCTTAGAAATTCTCTGTGCTCTTTCCAATATTTGTGGAAGTTTACTTGAGGTTTTGTGCGTGTGTGGGATTGGCAGCAAGCAAAGCATACCATTCTATCTCTGCTTTTTGTGGAGTGATTCGTCCATCACTGAGCAAGTTTTCCCCCAACCTTTAATACAACACGCTACAACAGAAAGCTTTCTCACAGACAGCACCCTGTTTCAACATAACTGTCCTATTATTCTCATCTCCATCTTTGGAGAGAATCCTGATTGACACTGTAAGTGGAGGGTGTGTGTGAAGAGCTGGACGTGAGAACAGGCCTCTGTTGACCCTCTAAATAAGCCCGTCTTACAGCCATTCATAAAGCCCACTGTGATTCCCAGACACTCATATGAATGGAGACGAGACCTGAAAATACACTCCACTGTACGGCAATTAATCCCATCAACATCTGCCAATTAAAATTGTGATTGGCAGATTATATCAGTCTAATAACTCTAGGTTTAGCACTTCACAGTGGGCAGTGTTTGTGCTATGACTGTGAGAAAAACAGAATTGGTATTTGCCAAATAAGAGATCTAATTTTGAGAATCTTCAGATGGTTGAAGATCTTGTTGAAGCTGAACCTTTCAAAGTTCTGAGTGATGGTCAATAAAATTTTTTTTTCAAACATCAGTTTTATTCTTCGTTAAGCCCTGTTCAAAAGCCTAGTGAGCTGCCTTCCAAAACAGCACCAAAGATGCACTACTGATGTAAAGGCGGCTGCAAACAGTCAGCAGAATATTATGCTACTTTCAAAGACACCTTATTTTGAAGGGGAAAACAGCAATGTATCCAATTCAATACCAGAATGCATTGTAATGAGCTCAGTGAAGACAATGAGTTTACATTTAATCATTTAGCAGAAAAAAAAGAATATAAAACATGGACAATTTTACCCAATTTTTGAGCGTTTTATGCACTTTTACAGCAACACACCATTAACTTAGCAACATGCCAACTTCAGACTCAATTGAAAATCAATAGTAAGCTGAGTTGCTGCCTATGAAGAGAATTCTAAATAAGTCACTTTTGAGATTCTATAACTGTTAGGCCATGTTCCACCAAAGTGTTTTTCCCAGGGCTAGCGTATTTTTCCAATTGTTTTCAATGGGAGCGCCGCGTTTTTAAAATGGCAGGAGCGTAAAGCCCAAAGTATACTTCACTTTTTACACGTAAGCAAGGTTTCAGTGTACAGTGTGCGTGTGTAGTGCAAATTTCATCTTTAGAAGAGTACGTGGGTACTGTACGCGCACCACTGGATTTTTGTAACCGCGCGTCAGGATTGCCAGGTTTTCACAACAAAACCCGCCCAATTGCTACGCAAAACTAGCCCAATCGTGTTTTGGGGGAGGGCTGGTAAAAATCGTGTTTTGGGGGGTAAAATCCGCGCTTTTGGTGGGGTTCCCCTGGTAAAATTCGTACTTTGAACGTGAAGGTCGCACATGCGCATTTATTTATTTTTTACAGTAATTTGTTTATCCACAAGGTGGCAACCGTGCCCTGGCGGGGTGTATTTACAAGGTAGTCGAAGAAAACATGCATAAACAGAACAAACTGGAAAGCATGCAAGCTACAGTGACAATGGAGGCCTATATAGACGAGAGATTGTGCAAAGAGGTTAGAAAGTACCCTCATTTGTACAACTCTAGCATGAAAGAATACAAATATATTTACATGGTTATAACTCATGGCGAGAGATTGCGCATGCATTGAACGCCTATGTACGTGTACGAGTCAAGTGAAGTATACTTTGCAAGGCTGTGCGTTCGACTGTGCGCGTATGCTAACATGCGCGTAAAAAACAAACTATACCCAGGGCGTAGCGAGGCGCTAAGCATCTACTTCACGCTGAAGCGCTGAACGCTCTGCGTTTTTTTTACCAGTCACCGAGAGTTGAAGAATGTTCAACTTTGGGTAAAATGCAGCGCTCATCACTGTCACTTTTTACCCAGCCGTCCAATTACAGGAGAGGAGGAGTGGGACAAATACAACACCGACCAATCGCCACATTCTGCTTGTACAACATCAACAGAAGATAACAAGCATAATAACGGAACAAAATAATTTAAAACAAACGCCAGAGCAAATACTTTACATTGTATCAACATTTTTATATTGAAACTGTACAGAAACAAACTATCTGTGGAATGAGATACTAGTAACACTCCGTACAGAACATATTCCGTATCATAGCAAGTGAAGCGTCTCAACTGAAAGAAACAAGCGCCCACAGCTAGGCATTTTCAGCTGGCTAAAAACGCTTTGGTGGACACACGGCCTTAGGACCGTAAAAGATCGTAATGCAGTTTGCATTGAAGCAAATGATGAATCAAGTGTGATTCTCTAGTCCTAGTCCAGTTACTTGCTGCTACTCACTAACTTTAAATATTTAAACCATTCAAAATAATATATAATACAATGATCTAAATAACATCTGATGTTATAAAATGATTTTCACATTCCTACATAGGGATTGGCTGTGTAATGAAAATCTTATATGATGGCATGTCTCAACAATATCAAATAAGTGTTGTTCTAAAAATCAATATGACTGTCTTAAAGCCATAGGTTGCAGAGCTTTTTATATTGGCACCAACAGCTAGTTGGTTTGACTGAAGCCAGTAATGACTTACTAACAGCACCATATGGAAGTGGGATGAGGTTTACAGAAGGACTCCGTGGGAGAGTTTTACGTCTCCATGATGATCGCATGGAGACGCATACACGAAGAAGAAAGAGAAACGAAGGGCAAAAAAAGAGGTGAACAGAAAACAGATATTAACTAGTCAGTCACTGTGAGAGACAGACAATGCTTAATTCAAACTCTAGACAGACAAGGACAAAGCAAGGGAAATGAGACTGAGAGAGAGATATATTAAAAGTGAACATTTCTGACCTGAGATATGTGGTTAATGGAGGACTCCATCCTGCGCAGCTGTGAGGCCTGGATATCCAACAACTGCAGGACATTGTTGGCTAAGGCATTGATCTGATAGGCCACGCTCGCCAGGGATTGGGTGGTGTAGGCTTTGGTCTCCTCCAAGGCTTTCCTCTTATCCTGTGCCTGCAGGTCAAGGCCAGAAAAACATTTTAATTGCACATTTTCACAATAACAACAATCGCTTCAACCTATACACAGTCCCACGGACAGTCAGTATGCTGCAAACAAAATCATCCATTCCAATCTGACTGCCTGGTAACTTCTGGAAAACTGCACAAGTTTTTAATCAGTCTTGGAAAAACAAAGTCATGTTTACATGGTGCCAGGATGCTACAGTAAGCAAAGTACTGGTCAAGACACTGGATTTGACAAAGTTTGCAACTAGGGGTGTCATGAGATCTCGTACGAGATTAAAATGTGACAAGATTTCTCGTCGAGGTGAAAAGCAGTCTCGTGATATTTCCATGACAAAGTGTGAGGGTGAAATTAGGATAGAATATGTTTATAATACACCTCCACTGTTGTTTTGGTTTTTATGGAAATAAAAAAAAACATTTAATTCAGTTAGATAACGGTTGCTTCAATCCCATCCAGCTCATCCGACACGAGCTGCAGAGTCCTACGTAGTGCAGCAGAAATTAGAGTAAGTAAGTGACGGGATGACTGACAAGACCATGGCAGAGGATTCGTTGCACAACAAATTTCCTATCTTGTAGAATATGCACTCAGCACCGCTGCTCTCAATTCACAAGAGTAAAAAAAGTTAAACGTGAGATATTTGGAACGCATCAAAGTTTCATTCGAGTTTGCTGAAGTAGTTGGCGAGCCAACCCAGTGTGAGTGTACCCAATGCTACAGTAATGTCTGGAACAGCAGCCAGTTCCTGACATGTAGATGTGCCTGATTTTGACGGCGGGGAAATAGATAAAACAAATCTGCCTGTGAACGCTTTATATAAAAACAAAATAGGTAGGTCTAAATCTGAGTGATCACTTATATCAATGTTATATACTGTATATAGTCCAGCCCTAAAATTTGTCTAGTTTTTGTCAGTGTTTATATATAGGGTATGATTTTACCCCAAATTCTAACATTTTGAAACAAAATAACTGCAAATCCACGTTTTGCTGCCTGAAATCCAGTTGTTTCTATGAATTGCAGCTGTTTCAAATCGCAAAGCTCTTTTCCATTTTGGATGCTTTTTGTGTGTTTTTCGTGGCATTCACATTGAAAACCAATGCTGTAACCGCAGTCACAATGGCCGACGGTGACGTCACATGCACACCCTCTACTGGGTAGAAATTGAGTAAAAAGTATTTAAAAAAAATCCTTAAACCTTGTCCAGTAAATCATAATCAACAAAGTCATGGGGCTTTCAAAATCTATTGTGGACCAGTTCATCTTAATCTTAAAAACAAATAGCATAAAATCACACATTTCAAAACAAATAAAGGACGTTAAACAATGAAAATACATTTTTTACAATTTAGATGGCAAAACAACTAGAAGTATAATTGCATGAATATTTTATAACATTATTAATAATAAAATAATAATAATGATAATAAGGTATGTTTTTATAAATTATAATCAAATGTATTTAGTATACTGTCCAAAGCTGAAATAAAACAAATTTTCCTGTATTTTGGTTCTTTATATGGGTTATCAGACAATTAAACAAAAATATGATATT
>RJVU01068486.1:1393484-1410543 GCA_003731715.1 Anabarilius grahami
ATATATATATGGGTCAATGATGTGACGGGTCATTTTTTGGTCCAAAGGCCTTAATAATAATAAAAAACAAATATATGACATCCAAAGTATGTAAGGTAGTACAACTAGATCTCTTTTATTGAATCCAAAAGGTTTTAATTATATTTTGTTTCATATAAAAGGTATTATAAAGATTTTGAAGTGTCAAAAGGTCATTCAGTTTAACCGTCCAAAGGCCAATACAGCCATTTCATTTGTGATTAAAACATCTTAAGACGTAATAAATGTATATATTTTTTATTCTGGCATAATTTTATAACATCATATATAAAATGGTATTAAAATTATGTGCAGAAGTCGTTGCTTTGTTAGGAGAAAGAATGTCCGGGAAAATTTATTTCATTGATGTCATTCGGAGTAACCGATATAAAGGGACCATTTTGGATCAAGTCATGCGGTCAGTATCATGTGACAGGATGTGACATCATTCAGACACCTGCAAAGGACCACATGGCCGTGAAGCAAAGCAACTAACTCTCTCTTAACTATTTGAAAAATTCATGTTTTCACTTGATCATACGCATGTCCCGAAACATCAGGTCATTCGGTACAACCGCTATAAAACATACAAATACACACACACACACACACACATTATATTATATTATAAATACTTTTTTTTATATAGATCTTAACTTTCACTTACAAAGATTTTAAATAACTCTGAAACAAACAGAATGATGAAATCTGCCTTTCAAACCACAACCGCACAGAACTGAAACTCACAGTTTTTATATGTGGTATTTTCTCAGTTCTCGAATTGGCCTACCTCTGTGGTAAACCATGATCTCACTGAGGCAAACTATCTCTCATGCAAGGCCTTCAATGAAAGAACTTCAAAAGCTGACGCACGTGCAGATAAAACTGCATTTTGATAATTACAAGCCTGTTTGTACTTTTTAAATGAATAAAATATTGCAAAAACTAGCTTATCAGCTATAAACGTTTTTGCTTTAACACATATTAAAATATAACAGTTTAGACTTCTATGTAAGGAATATACGGACCAGATTTTCTGCCTGAAAGAATGAAGAAGCGCTTCCTCCAGAAAACATCAAAACAGCAAGGGCCGTTTGATAGAGCATACTGTACACCAAAAGACATTTACACACGGGGACTGCAGCTCTACAGGCATTCCCCATTGTAAATTATGTGATGAAGGTATGCAATAATATTGTTCTACAGATGTTCCACTGAAAAATGGAACAGCTGTTCTTCGGACAAAAGTCAAGCTATTTTTAGCAAGTGTTTGGCAAGAGAAATGGATGTTTTTACACTAGAGATGCACTTCCCATAGTCTTGCTTTAAGAAGCATTGAATTCACACATACTGGAAGGGTTGGAAATAAATGCATGTCCACAGTAGTTTCAGCAGCTGAAAACAAACTCAAAGCTGAACATTTTAAACCCCGTCAGATGATTCAGACTTCATTTTAATGGTGCTGAACATGATGTGCGAATAGGATCCAGCATTCTCCACAGACAACTTAAAAAGGATTGAAGATACCATAAAGGCAGGTTGTAATCGCATATCTCTTAAACAGAACATTTGGCCCGTTTCCAGTATGGATGTACGGTACTGTTATCAGAATCTGGTATTATTCTTCTTTATGGCTGATCTGTTGATTGAATTATACCTATGATGTATCTGTAAATCTCATAGTCCACATCTGGCTAAATGTAATGTACATAAGTAGGGCAGATACAGTAGGGAACTTTTTGGTTTGAAGAAAATGTCAGTTTGAAAAAAGTTTTTTTGGATTCTTTGATGAAAAGAAAGTTTAAAAGAACAGCATTTATCTGAAACAGAAAGTTTTTGTAACATTATAAATGTCTTTACTGTCACTTTTGATCAATTTAATGCATCCTTGATGAATAAAAGCATTAATTAAAAAAAGCTTCTTTTAAAAAGATACAGATTTAAACCTTTAACGGTAGTGTTTAAGATGCTTACTTAACACCATTTTAGAAACATTGAACTGAAACTTTTCTCTAAAATGGGAAGCGTTTTTCTAAACCATATGAAACCAACAAGAATACTAAAAGTAAGTTTCTAAAAGAATTCTTTATCAACAATCTTATTTGTCATTGGCCCATTGATCTGATTCTTCAAGACACCAGACTGTTGGAGCTGATAATGCGAATGTGTTGGCGTAACAGAAATGGCCTTGTCAGCAACCGGAGTCATTTGTTCTGGTCCAGCTGTTACATTTCTTTCCATATTTGCTCTTACAAAAACATCAATATCCTTCTGGCCTTGTTGTGGGACCCATAATGCACCAATCTCACACTAGCCCATCAAGGATAAACAGGCAGATCTTTGGAAAAACAGTGTTATCTGAAGGACATTTCACACAGATACAATGTTTGATTGGCATCTTCAGATATCACCAAAAACTTCCCACGAAGAAAGAAAGGCAAACTCCCAGAAGAAAAAGGCAACAATCACTTATCATCTCTTCCACGGTCACCCTGAGATAAGAAAAGGCAGAAGGTGGAGAGGAGAAAGGAAACTCTTCCTTGTTTAACAATGGGCGATAAAAAAATCTTAAATATCTTTAATGGTATTACTAAAGTCTTATTTTAAAAGGTCTAAAATTTAGGGGCAGAAAAGAGGAATCGCGATTTTATCTCCCTCATGTGTGAATGTGAAGTTGGAAGTAGTAAAGACTACAAATAAATTAAAGCGTTTTGCTTGTAAATTTCTCCTTGTATCATTTTATTAAGGAAAAAAAAAATATTTAAAGGGTTAGTTCACCCAAAAATGAAATTTGCACAAAAAGTATTCATCGNTTTAGGGGCAGAAAAGAGGAATCGCGATACGGTTTAATGGGATTATTAAACTTCAAAAGGCTTCAAATCAAGTGAAAACAAATTATTTCATTAAATAAATGTGAACGCAGTTTTCAGAACATTTCACAATCAGTGAATACTGCGTATTTATGTAAAGCAACAGCTTTTTATCTACTGTTGATGAATTAAGACAATGTTTACATATTTTATACATATTTTATCTCCCTCATGTGTGAATGTGAAGTTGGAAGTAGTAAAGACTACAAATAAATTAAAGCGTTTTGCTTGTAAATTTCTCCTTGTATCATTTTATTAAGGAAAAAAAAAATATTTAAAGGGTTAGTTCACCCAAAAATGAAATTTGCACAAAAAGTATTCATCGCTTCATAACATTAAAGCTGAACCACTGTAGTCACGTTGACTATTTTAACAATGTTTTTGCTACCTTTCTGGACCTTAAAGAATGATACTAACGTTGGAGTCTATCAGAGGCCAAAAAGCTCACGGATTTCATCAAAAATGTCTTAATTTGTGTTCTGAAGATGAACGAAGGTCTGAGGGTGTGTACTTAATGACAGAACATAAGTGCAAACATAAGGGATTTATTTGACCAATCACAAGGCTTGATGAACATTACCATTACAAGTAACCACTGCAGTCCTAGCTTAAAGGTAGGGTTTCAGAGAGGCTATCAATAGTACGCTAGCTTTAAAAGCATAAGATCCCACCCTCCCTTCAGAGCGTCTCCAAAGCCACACCTCCTCCAAAACACACAAACGCACACAGCAGAGTCTACAGCATTAAACCTCATGTCTCAAAACACAAAACATTACAATAATAATGAACCTAAACAACTTAAGAGTTCTAGTTGCACCACCTGACTGCTGCAGATTAATTTCGGAGTTGATAGTGTTGACATAGAAACGCATAAATCCGAGTATGAGGATGTGAACAGCTCCGGGTAGCTCCATCTAACGGTTACGACGTGGTGTGAACGCAGCATACGTTTGTTGTTTTGGTTCAGGAGGAACTGTAAAAGTCGGCTGCTGTTTGTTTGTGGCTCTCTGTGACTGTCGTCTGTCTACAACTCTGCATAACCTTACGGGACGCGCTGATGACTTCTGCGCGATCAGGGTGGGCGGAGGTATGGAAATACAAATGTTGACCGGCAGGTAGGACCGAATGCAATGACTGGACAAATATTTGTTGGTCCCGAGACTACATGTTTTAACATTTAGACCACTTCTATTATTGATTGCAATCAGGATGCTAAGAGAGTTTCAACCAGTATAACAAAAGGTGTTTATAAAAACACCTTTAAATTTAAGTTGAACCCAAAATGTTTAAACCTTCATCTCCACAACTTCCATAAAACGAAGCATAGAGTAAATAGGCTGATCCTAGTTCTGAGTGCACAGGAAGGAAAAGCCTACGTTTCCTCCCCAGAGAAGAGTTAGAGTATCAGGAGAGACGCTCCACCCAACACACTGGAGGAGACCACAGGAAGGAACAGTAGCTCTTTTGGACACTTTTTAGGACATAATAAGCTCTGAGGCATAGTACTGTCTTGGACGGTGGCGAGAGTATCTTGGCATGCTTACATGAAACTAGAATTCATTCCTTTCTGGCCTAGAAGAACAGTCACTTGGTAAAACACTCAAGGTTTAGCTTGTGTTGAGTTCATCTTCATGCTGAAGAACAAGTCAAAATACTCTCCTCTTGGAAAGCAGAATGTGGAGGTTTGTTTGGATTTCCTGTAGTGCTGACAGCCCAGCTCACGCCGCTCTAATAAATATCCTGAGGGAAGTGTACTCGCAATATCAGGTGAAAAAAATGTTAGGAATGTCCCTTATTAACACTGCGTAACTCTTGTGAAGACGCTGATTTGCTCTCCTGACAGGAAGAGGGATATCTGGATATGACACATCCAAGAGTTTGTGTTTGTGATTGTAGTTGCATTCCATTACCTCGGCTCTGAGACTAGCTCACTATTATACTAAACTAGTCTATTAGTTATTCAACAGCTTATATTTTTGGTAACCCTTTGCATTTATTAGTATATTACTACTGTTTTTTCTTAGTCACCTATCATTTCACTTTTGCATTATATGGACTCAAAGAGTCATACATCTGGGCATGATGGGGAGTAAATTACTTTTTTATTAAAAGTAAAGACTTTTTATTTAGACTATCACTTTAAAACCAATTAGTAAAGAATAGCTGCAAGCAGCAATTAATGCTGCCTTCACGTGCTCTCGGTATCATCCTAAATACAAGTTTCCTAGGTAGAAATTGCACAAGAATGTTTGGTCTGAATACGATAAAGCATTGAGGAGATACATCCTTATGTCTAATTTCACAAACTCTACGTAAAATTTGTTTGCGCGTTTTTCAAAAATTTCCACTACTACGTTTTCCACTACTTTTTGTCAGCATGGTCTGAAGATGATCTGGTTCGATATTTGTGAAAATAGGAGCAACAGCCTAGGAGGAGTTCGAAAAAGTAGGTTTTTCAGAAAATTCTAAATTACGGGAAAACTTGAGCCAAAGGATCAGAGGGAAAAAAATGTAGTTTCTAGACCGTACGGTTTAAAAGTTATTAGCATAAATGTGAGTGCAACTTTGGACAGTTGGTGGGGAGGAAGATGAAGAGGAAGAGGAAGATGAAGAGGAAGAAGCAGCAGCAGCTTTGGTGCTTGGCCCCTAATTAGTCATTCAGGCAACCCACCAACTAGTAATTTTTAAACACGTATATTTAGCATTTATCATTCTGCTTAAGGCCAGTTCACACTGTCCCAACAAACTCACCACTAACATTCTGCTGGTTGTTAGATTTAGAATGTCAGGAAACATACTGTCATTTTCAAACCAACCCAACAAACGCCAACAGGGTTTAACCACACTGACTCAACCGGCTTAGTTTGTCCAAAAATGAATATTCTTTCATCAGTTACTCATACTGTTACAAGTTTGTATTACTTTTTCCCCCATTAAGCAAGAAAGGAAATGTTAGAATGAATGCCCACACTGCTCCTTTGAACAATGAAAGTAAATGAGAACAGGCGTCAGAATCTGGAAAATTTTCTTAAGCCTATAAAGCCTGAAATAATAGTCCGAAAAACTTATTTTTTCTAAACGGAACTGTTTATTGGACCTACAGACAAAAGGATGGATGGAACCGTTTATTGGACCTACAGACAAAAGGATGGATGGATGGATGGACGGAAGGAACTGTTTATTGGACCTACAGACAAAAGGATGGATGGATGGAAGGAACTGTTTATTGGACCTACAGACAAAAGGATGGATGGATGGATGGACGGAAGGAACTGTTTATTGGACCTACAGACAAAAGGATGGATGGAACTGTTTATTGGACCTACAGACAAAAGGATGGATGGAACCGTTTATTGGACCTACAGACAAAAGGATGGATGGATGGATGGATGGATGGATGGATGGAACTGTTTATTGGACCTACAGACAAAAGGATGGATGGATGGATGGAACTGTTTATTGGACCTACAGACAAAAGGATGGATGGAACCGTTTATTGGACCTACAGACAAAAGGATGGATGGATGGATGGATGGAACTGTTTATTGGACCTACAGAGAAAAGGATGGATGGATGGATGGATGGAGTTTTTATATCATATTTGATCAGGCTTTGATCTGACTCTAGATAGATAGATAGATGCTTTTATATCATATTTTATTTGATCAGGCTTTTATGGCTCATAAGAATATGGAGCTCATACTCAAGGAGGGAAAAAACCTAAATTTTATTCAAAGCCTTCTGAAGAGTTCAAAGTGTGTGTCCTTTATGTCAATTCTTTCAAGCAAAAGAACAGATGGAAGTCAAGGCCAAAGAAGCAGGGTTGTAATTACAGGCCTCTGATGGCTCTTTAATCTGTTATAGCCACTGTAATCGCCGTGTCTGATCACGGGAAGGGGCATTTTAGAGCGCTTCCCACCCAAGAGCATGCTGCGTCGCAACACTGCCAGGGTGAAGGGACAGCTGAGGATCTCCTCCAGGAAAAATAATGAGTATTTGTAGGATTTACTGATGTGGCTTTGCTAGAGGATGCCAGCGAGAAAAGGATTATGGTCTTGTGGTGTAATCTAGGTACTGGCATGAGCAATGCTAACGCCACTTTCCAGGACATATGTTAGCCGGAGCTGAGCTAGCGGTGGTAAAGTCTCGTCTCTCACATGATAACTGCACTAGCCTCTGACCTTGATCCTGTAAACAGAGACATCTGTGGGGTTATTGTGTCCATTTCCATGGCGACCCTCACTGACATTCAGGCACAATTTAAGCATACAGTGGCCCCAAAAAGTAGTTGGACGCTTAAATTAATACACTTAAATTCATATATCATTGCATTAGACCAGAGTTGTGAGACTCCACATATGTATATCGCAATTAAAAACATTGGAGTTTTTAATATTTTTATATTGTAATAATTTCACAGTTACTCTCCCAATTAATGTAGAAACAACTTAAAGACAGTATATATTATAAATATTTGTTTAATGGCATCTTTTTATGAATGATACTAATACTGGTACTGACGTTTTTTAAAAAACATTAATTATAGACATTCAACATTACAGTATAACTGAAAGCTATCAATTTCAACATTTATTAGGCTTTAAAAAATAACTTAATTTAAGTGAACTTAAAACAATCTTCACATAAACCCATTATAATAAGTCATATTTACCTGTCTAACAGCTAGGAAATATACAGAAATTGAATAGTTATCAAACACTTTACAGTCTTCACTGCATAAACTATAAATGAAATACAGATTAATCATTATTAAAGCTACAATTTTCTCTGTTATCTTTGTTGTTTGATGAACATTAATGACAGACATCACAGCAACTGGTTTATTAGGCTGCTGTCACTTTAAGAGCCGCGGCTGCTGAACATGACACGCGTCTCATTTTCTCACAACTCCTTCAGTTCATTTAAGACGTTATTTAACTCATTAAGACTGCTCTTATGAGAATACTCAACAAAATGGACATTTTGACATAATCCGGTGTTTTTTTGTTTGTTCAAGCGCGAAAGAACTCGATACTGGTGCGCGTCTTTCTGTGCACACAAGTCACGACACAACATTCACAGACAGCGCGTTCTCGTTTGTCTTGTGGTGCTTGAATGATTTAAAATCATTTGCATGAATAAGAGCGTGAGCATATAATGTAATGCTAGCCAAATTATGACGGAAAAAACTGATGCTGCGTTAATTGCGTTTTAGCGCGTTAAACTGAAAATTTTTTAATATTGTAATATTTTTAGTCTAATATTTTTGTTAAATATATACATGTATTTATACACAATAAATATACACAGTACACACATATTATGTAAACAAACTTTTATTTTGGATGCGATTAATTGCGATTAATCATTTGACAGCACTAATAAATATGCGGCGTGTAACGCAGTCACTCCTACTAGCCACTTTGTTGGGTTGAATTTTATAATATATACATTTTTTAATGGTAGTCTTTAAAAAAAGGCATCTGAAATAATAAATTAAGTGCAATGTAATGTTGATTTTTCGATACTGAAATATCTGAAACGCTTCCAATACTCATTTTCCGAAGAATAGACACACGATACCAGCTGCTCTTTCTCTCTCTCTCTCTCATCTCTCTGACAGTGAGTCGACACACACACCCTCCTCCCCTCACTCACTCATTTCATTTGCTCCGGATGAATATTGTTGGTGTTACAGGGCTTGAATTTTGGCGTGAGATTGCGTGTCTTGCGCATAATTTTACTAATTCACACAGATTTTCTGCTCACACCCAAAGTGTGCGCACATAAAGCCGCCTTTTAGTACTAAATTGAGTTCTTTTTCACTGCTTATTGCGCTTAAACAGTCAAACACACACAAAATGTCAAAATGGCGAGTATTCATGTAAACGCAGTCAGTTATGTTTGAAGTGAACATAAACAGTTGAGAAAGAAAACGCATGTGTAACAGTATAATGGATCCGTGCGTCAGGTCTTAAAGTGACAGCAGCCTAATAAACCTGCTGCCAAATTATGAGATAATATTAAAAATATCAATATATATAATTCCTTTCAGCGTTTTCTGTCTCAAAAGGAAGCAAGTTTATGGTACTTCATGTTTGTGCAATGTAAAATAGTCAAAGTTAGCGGTGGTCTGGCCACAGTGGCCAGACAATTATAATATGTTGAGGAAGTTATCAAATCTGTATTAAAAATAGTCATCTAAGCTCAGCAAAAGAAAAGCCCAGGCTGAGAAGGACAGAGCCCATGATACAGCAATCTGCCCTGGATGGCACCACCCTTATCCAGACTCACTGACTCATCCACTGAGAAACAAGCTGCACCTATGAAGGCCACAGGACAAACAGCTAGATTAGAAAAGCTAAAACACACAACCTCAGTCTGGTTCAGAAGTATTTTACAACTTTTATCTATGAGAAAGAGAACTCTATATGTTCTCACAGCACTGGCACTGAGGTCCTTCTCAAAGGAAATGATTTAAAAACCACATCGGCCAATGAGGTCAAGCATGAATCCAGGTCACTATCTATTCTGCAAGCTGATTGGTCACACTTCAGCGGTTGAACACTTATGTAAAAAAAGTATCTTTTTTCCATTTTATCACTAGTGTTTGCTATTATTGTGGAAAAAAAGAAATACTATTTATTTTCACTTGGCGGACGACAAAATTGGTGTGAAAAATCCTATAGATTTACATGGAAATAGGGATTCAAATAGGGACCAGTATATGAAAGACTAAACAACCACCAAGAACACCCTAGCAACCTCGAAGCAACAGCACTTTTTTCATTGACATATCAGCATCAAAGGCTATGTTCGTGGCAAAAATACAACAAAAAATATTTAATATAAGCCCAAGGTATACTTTATGGTTTTTACTAATAGTCGACAAAACGTTTGTCAACGAAAAGAGGCTTGGTCGACTAAATTGTAATCAGACGGTTAGTCACAGAAAATAAAAAACTCCAAAAATTGGCAAAGTCACACATGTGACAGATCGCTAACAATGCTGGTCCGGGAAGAAAATCCAAAGTGTGGAAACATTTCGAGAGGGTCAAGAATGACCTCAAAATGGTGACGTGACCTCAAACATGACTTTGAAACATAAAATGTAAAGAAGTAGCCTAACGTTAGCCACTTTATATGTCCGCTCTCTCTATAGTTAAAGTTAACCGGGATAAATGTGTGTTAATATTAGGCACATATCCACGTGTTTGTGCAGAGTGTGGGAGCTGAAGTATAGCGCGCTTACTGCAAGAGGCGCCGGCGCGATCACTTAAAAAAACTCTGTCATTTTTTGGTCGTACAAATAAAGAGTAATACATCATTCAAAACTTTGTGTAAACTCAAAATAACAAGAAAATGTTGCGCCTTTGTAAAATAAATAAAAAAAACAGGATGTGCTTTTTGCCGTCTCGGTCTCTGTGAACTTGAGCACGTCAAAACAATAAATAAACCAAAACTCAGTGTATACTTGCCTCACAGACATGAGAAACATATCTAATATTTAGACAGTTTCCTTGCCGTTTTTTCACGACACATTCATAGTCATCACTTTTGCCAGTGCGCTGTGGGAACTTTATGAGTGCGCTTGAGCGCTGATTAGGCTATGTATTATATATAGGCAATTTGCTCATTATTATTAGGGCTGGGCAAAAAAAAAAAGATTTTTCAATTAATCGTTTTTTAAAATGTGGTCGAATCTATATCAATTCTCAAAAGCCAAGAATCGTTTTTTTCCGTATGCATTTCCGCAAACGCTGAACATAGTATTATCTGATTGACGTTAATCTTATTGCTAGTCTTCTCCACTAGATGTCATCCTCTTATTTACCTTGCGTGATGTTACAGCGGGCTGGGGACTCTGTCATTCATTCAGTGATACTGCTAAACATGGCGGATGCATGCGTGCCCTTCAGCGTGAAAGATGTTCCGGACAGCTGAAGGAACTGCAGCCAGCGCTGCATGATCACGAAAACTTGAAAACACATGCAAGTTATACATTTTGCCAATTTAAGCATTCAAGTAAAAGAACTTGCGCGCTTGTGTGAGAAGTTATGTGAGCGTAGCGCTCGGACAGCGTGCAAGTAATAAAATTATTTCTCTTTCACCACTCTTTGCGCTTAAACGGACAAATTCACACAAATTTATATCAAAATGCCCCCCTTCGCGAGTATCTAGTTAAACAGTCGGTTACAGTAAGCAGTAAATAAAGAACGCGGGTATCATTACTGTATCCTGACATTAGTCTTAAAGTGACAGCAACCGAATATTCCTGCAGCTTTTTAATGTTCATCAGACTACAAAAGACTGCTAAATAATGTTATAACTTTAATAAAGATTAACCTGTTACATTTGATTACTTCATTCAATTTATGTACCTGAAAACTACTGTTAGACCTACCTGAAAAACCTTAAAAGCACTGATTATTTCATTTGCTTTTATGTTCTATTGTATTTATTTATTTGTGCAATTGCTTGTAGTTTAATTATTTGTTCTTTATTAATGACAGTTTACTTATATTAGTAGCTTTAGCTGTGGTCTCAAATGGAATCGAGAATTGTTAAATTTCACTGGTATCTAAAATATTGGTTGTCACAACCTTGTTTATTACAACATAAATAAACATGGGTCAAAAACTAACTATTTTATTCATTTTATTTTTTTGTGGTGGGGCATGTGAAAATTTATTGAATTAATTGAATCAAAAATCGAGAATCGAATCATAAAATCGAATCTGATTGAGACCTTGTGAATCGAAATCGAATCGATTTGGGACATCTGAATCGATACCCAGCCCTAATTATTATGATTTATATGGCTTATTAATATACACGTGCGATTATTCGACTAGTAGCTTAAAATGAACAACTATTGGTCGACTAGAAAAATGTTTGGTTGAGGGCAGCGTTAATATCTAGTGCTTCATTTTTCAGTGTCTCTCTTAAAGGGATAAGAGACAAACACAATCGGAGATATATTTAAAAATATCCTGGCTCTCGCAAGCTTTATAACGGTGAACGGCGGGCGCGATTTATAAAGCTTGAAAGCGCCAGGATATTTTTTTATATATCTCTGATTGTGTTCGTCTGAAAGAAGATATACACCTAGGATGGCTTGAGGGTGACTAAATCATGGGATCATTTTCATTTTTGGGTGAACGATCCCTTTAATAATAACTGTTTTTTCACAAGTTCTGCTGTAGGTCTTTTATATCACAATAAAATCAGACTTATTGTTCTGTACACAATACCCAACATCCTCCACAGAGAAGCCTTGCTGGAACAGTGGGCAGCAATCTTCACACTTGTCCTATTATATGAAACCGTAGTCCGCAGTGCACTTGGTTTGCTGAAGACAGTGCTTGAGTCATGCAGGGCAGAACGCTGAGAGACTGCTAACAAGTGCCACTGAGCTGGCCAAGAACCTAAACTCCACAGAAAACCAGCCAGGAGATGGAAAAAAACTAAAAACGACTGCTGGAAACATCAATACATTTCAGTACCAGAGCACTTGCTTCACTATACTTAACACGTGTATCAATTTCATATTTGTGCGCATAGCAGTGGCGGTCCACCACCTGTTCAAGAGCGTTTTCTGTTGGTTTGCGTCCTCTCGCTGAGCCAGGTGGCTTGTGTTCATTAATGCATCCTTGTCAGAAGTCAACCTGTCCACAGAGGTTACAGCAGCACGCCGTCTTGCATTCCAAAAGAGGAACAGTTGCTGGCCAAACATGCAAATTGGGCTCTGGGGTATTTTAAACACATTATACAAAACATTAAACACCAGAGATTTTACTTTAAAGCATGCATAAAGCAATGCAACTTGCATTTCCATAAATGTAAGTGTCTCAAAGGAACAGTTAAAGGGGACCCTTTCACAAAGTGCCTGTGAAGTTTCAGCTCAAAATCCCCCACAGATCATTTATTATAGATTGTCAAATTTGACCCTATTTGGGTGTGAGCAAAAAAAACGCCGTTTTTGTGTGTGTCCCTTTAAATGCAAATGAGCTGCTGCTCCCAGCCCCCTTTCCAGAAGAGGGCGGAGCTTTAACAGCTCAACAACAACAAAGCTGGAGAATCTCACGCAGCCAAAATGAGGATTGTCAGTAACGGTGTTCAGCCTTACATTGTTCAAACGCTCCGAAGCTTCCTGAAGCAGTGTTTTGAAATCGGCCATCACTAAATAAGTCGTTATTTAGTTTTGTTGGCGCACCAAAAATATTCTCATCGCTTTATAATATTAATATTGAACCACTGTACTCACATGAACTGATTTAAATATGTTTTTAGTACATTAATGGATCTTGAGAGAGGAAATGTCATTTCTGGCTATGGAGGAGCCATCGGATTTCATCAAAAATATCTCAATTTGTGTTCTGAAGATGAACGAAGGGTGTGGAACGACATGAGGGTGAGTTATTAATGACATTATTTTCATTTTTGGGTGAACTAACCCTTTAACTGTCTTTTGACATGACCAAACAGCATATGGTGCTTTTTAGAGTTTGACAGCCATTGGTCACACACTCTAAATAATGCTGGGTTAAAAACAACCCAAGTTGGGTTGAAAATGGACGAACCCAGTGATTGGGTTAAATGTTTGCTCAACCTGCTGGATAGTTTTATTTAACTCAACTATTGTTTAAAATGAACTCAAAATAGGTTGGAAATTAAACATCAGACACATAATTACTAGAGGCAACAATAATAATCAAAAGGTGAACATTTATTAATAAACGTTCATTTTTTTCATACATTAATAAATGTTCATTTCCAACCCATTTCCAGCCATATAGTAATTTTTAATCAACAGTTGGGTTAAATAAAACTACCCAGCATGTTGGGTCAAACATTTAACCCAACCGCTGGGTCAAAACAACCCAATCGCTGGGTGTGTCCATTTTTTTTACCCACCTTGGGTTATTTTTAACCCAGTATTTTTTTTAGAGCGCAGTCTACTTTCATTGAACTTCTCCTTTCGTGTTCCACTTTAGAAAGAAAGTCATAAGGGTTTGGAACAAGCATGATGATGAGTAAATCAACTATTCCTTTGACACATTATTTGGATTCTGGGAAAAACATAAAATCTCAGGATGTCATCGGTGATTAAATCCAGACAGAGAAAGATCAACATTTCCACATGCAGGCTAGAAACAGCAGCGCGACCTGCCCTGGCCCTGGAGGAGACGATCGACTTCACGACACTCCTTACATGCTTCACATGCNCACACACACACACACACACACACACACACACACACACACAACATGAGAAAGTGGGGCAGTGGCTGTCCTGGTTACAAAGACCCACTCCCACCATCTGCTGCCGCATCACAGTCATTCACAGGAAGTGCTTTCATCCTGCGCTCAGGCATGATGTAGACAGGGTGGAAAAAAGCCACATGGTGCCTGCAGGCCGTACCGTCAAGCCGGGACTTGAACACTAGACCTAGTGATTGGTTTCCCATGAGTCATCATCTTCTGCGGTCGCTGCTGTAGTATCGGTGCGACTCGAAGCGTGCTCGGTCATGCGGAGGAAAGGGTTGCCATTTTACATCAAACCTGACGGGCGGCTTTCGCATCAAATGTGGCGCTACCTGTCGAGCAACTTCTGCTTAAGGAATTGCAAAGCAATTAATCCCTGATAAACATCTCGATTGTGCCGTCTGCTGTGTAGATCTCACCTGTGGCTCAGTCTTACGGGTTTTGTTTCTCTCGAGAAATACACTGGGGTTAAACGTGAGGTTGTGTTCCTCACAGGCTGTAAATCAGGAGCGCACTGAACTCTCTTGACAGAGGAGGATCATTAAACGCTGTTGAAATGTCAGTCCTGTTCGAAAAATCACAGTCATACTGATAAACGCTCAATTAAATCATTTGCCAGATCTTAAATGCATAAATCCAAATCATTTTTTCTATGCATGTTTATTTTTACTTGCATTTTTAAAAAGGCAAATTCTTTCGAATAAAAAATAAATATAATTTATGAGTTTAAAAAAAATTAAATAGTATGAACAAGATACATTATGTATATGAATAAAAATAAATAAAAACTGGATAAAAAAAACAAAAAATGTGCTAGATCATAAATACATAAATCCTTCTTTTATTGATTTGTTTTTCCACTAATAAAATTACTTATTTTTATAAAAAAGGCATTAATAAATATTATTTATTAGCTTGAAAAAATATATTTTAATTAAATAGTAATAAAAACTATTAAATTACGCAATTGTGTACGTATAAATATATGAATACAATAAAAATAAATAAAATAAATTGGATAAATACATAAATCCTTCCCTTTTTGATTTGTTTTTTTCCATTAATTTTTGTTTATTTTTTTACTTAATTTAAAAAAGGAATAATAAATATTANATATTATTTATTAGTTTAATAAAATATTTATTTTAATTAAATAGTAATAAAAAATAAAATTAAATGAAACACATTATACTAATAAATATTTAAAGCAATTATATACATTTAAATACTTTTATTATATGAATGCAATTAAAATAAAAACAAACTTAATACAGACTAAATATTAATATTACAATAATAAAAAATATATGAATATAAAATGTTTTTTCTTTAATAAGCTAATAAAAAAGTACTAGAAAAATTAAAGTAAAATACATTATGTATACTAATAAATATTTAAAGCAATTATATACATATAAATATTTCATTATATAAATACAACAATGGACAAAAAACAAACAAAAAATTAAGTTTTTTTACTTAATTTTTTAAAAAGGCGTTTTTTTTAAAATAAAAAACTAATTTATTAAATGCAATTAATAAACTTAATACACTAAATATTAAAATTGCAATAATAACAATATATTAATATCAATTTCTCTCTTTAATAAGCTCTTTACATATCAAATTAATGATTATCAATATAAAATGTTTTTTCTTTAATAAGCTAATAAAAAAGTACTAGAAAAATTTAAGTAAAATACATTAGTATTTTACTTATTAACATAATGTATTTTACTTTAATTTTTCTAGTACTTTTTTATTAGCTTATTAAAGAAAAAACATTTTATATTAATATATTTTTTTATTAATGGAAAAAACATTAAATCAAAAAGGGAAGGATTTATGTATTTAAATATACTAATAAATATTTAAAGCAATTATATACATATAAATATTTCAATATATAAATACAACAATGGACAAAAAACAAACTGTTTTTTTTACTTAATTTTTTAAAAAGGCGTTTTTTTCAAATAAAAAACTAATTTATTAAATGCAATTAATAAACTTAATACACTAAATATTAAAATTGCAATAATAACAATATATTAATATCAATTTCTCTCTTTAATAAGCTCTTTACATATCAAATGAATGATTATTAATATAAAACGCTTTATTTAAATATGAACAGTAGGATGCACAATGATATTTGAATCAGTTATTTGTACAGTCAGTCTTCTGTCTCAATAAGCTGATGTGATTTCAGAGATCCAGCATTAAAAGCGCTTTGAGGAAGCAGATCTGATCTATAAAACACGACTGAAGACTCACATCTTCATCGATTCTCACATCAAGTTTAAGAAAACACAGTTTCGTGTCTAATTGCATTCAGAAACGTGTCGTCCTGAAGACAAGACGAAGCTCACATCCTCCTTCCTGAAGTTTGAGAGGATTCTGGAGGATCAGAGGAAACTTCAACAGAATCCAGACACACCCTCAGTGTGAACGACACAAACCCCCTTCACGACTACACCTCTGATCCACAAACCACTCAAATAAGATCAAGCTCGCCCTAAATGTTCTCCCACGAGCGTCTCATCCCAGCTTTTCCATTTTACAGCCATATTTCCTGTCCGATCCCACAGATCCGCGCGCGCGCGCTTACCTGAACATAATTGTTCTCGCAGTAGTCCGCGACTCTCGTGAGGTTCTGGTGACTCTCTAAAAGAGCTCGTTTACCGGCGGGAATCTCTTCCTCGAGTAACATCTGCAGCTCTGCCATCTTACATGTCTCCGCAGAGCTTCCTACTGCTCTCGTTTCTCTCTGGGATTTGATTGAGAGCTCGAGCTCAGCCCTGCTGGTGATGTCGGAGTCGGATCTTTTCAATGAGTCGGTTCGCAGAAACAGGACTGATGATTCGTTTTGTTTAAACGATTCATATGAATCAGTAAGAATC
>RJVU01068486.1:1411364-1446197 GCA_003731715.1 Anabarilius grahami
AATAAAAATAAACTGAACAACAAATAATTTGCCAGATCATAAATACATAAATCCTTCTAATGTTTTTCCATTAATAACATTTTAATTAATTTTTTAAAAAGACATTAATAAATATTATTTATTACTTAAAAAAAATATTTTAAAAATCATTTAAATTATAATAAATATTTAAAGCAACTCTATACATATAAATACATTTATTATATGAATGCAATTAAAATAAATACACTAAATTTAATATTACGTAATAAAAATAATATATTAATCTAAAATGTTTTTTCTTTAATAAGATATTTATATATCAAATTAATATCGTTTATTAGTTTAATAAAATAATTATTTCCTAGCTCTAGGATTTGACGAGAGCTCGAGCTCAGCCCTGCTGGTGATGATGTCGGAGTCGAATCTTTTCAATGAATCGGTTCGCAAAACAGGACTGAACGATTCGTATGTTTGTTTGTTTTTAAACGATCCGTATGCCGGACTGAATCAGTAAGAATCTGAATCTCGAGTCACTTGACTCACTGAATCTCACTGTAGCTCGCACGAGCTGTATATTACAAAACACACTCTAAATATGTTGACGACAGATTAATCAGCACGAACACGGTTATAACCTGGAAAAAAGTCAGATGTAAATTCATATGAGTTTAATTTAATCCGCATTAGGGTTCATATGAGTTAAAGTAATGTACAATATACAACCCTTTACCAATAACTTCAGGAAAAAAAACAGCAATAAACAGAAACATGTGCCTACATGTAGTTTAACAAAAATGAAGTGCCAGGATGTCAGGGACACGCGGTGACGTAATTACGTATAGACGCAAAAGAATCAAGACTTTTTTCTTTTAAACGGTTCTGTTCGTTCAAAAGAACCGATTCTATTAAACGAGTCAGATTCCTCACGGCCTCGCTTTCGTCACAGCGTCACCTATCAGTTGTTGCTAAGCGAATGGAACGCTGGGATTTGTAGTTTTACGATTCATTTAGTAACGTGTGTTGGAAAGATTCGATGTTTCTTTAAGTGCTACAGCAGCGTCTGTCGCACAAATAATTAATAAACGCGTTTGTTTATTTAGAAAAACACGTCAAAATATTGCTAGGCAGTTTTAAAATTCGTAATCGGGTGGGGTTTTTATGTCATAAACCCTCTTGGGAAAGCTTACCTCGGTGAACTACATTACACAGAATGTTACGCGTGAAAAGAATTATGGTACTTGTAGGATTAAAATGCCGTTGACGCAAGACCTTCGGCAGTGACGTTCTCTAAAAAAAACTACAATTCCCAGTAAACACACGAAGGAAGGCTTTCGTATGTTGCCTGTCAGGACTGTATTCATGAGGTCGTGTCTCTCCAGCACAGCAGCTACAGCAGCAAATGGTAAAGTATTAAATACTCGCGCTTTTAACGTCGTTTCGATCTTTTCTAAAGCAATTTGATGTGGAAATATCACATTAAATAGTATTCGGTGCACTTTCAGCCATGTCTTGCTTGTCCTTCAGGATCTGTCGGGACATTATGGCTTGTTTTTGGCTTTGTTTACTTCTTTTGGAATAATATAAACAGTCTTATGAGCTTGTAATGTCACATTAATCGGTTAATATGTGATGTAGGTTTGATCCAGATCTTCTGTAGCGGTTAGATTGTCATGATGGAGGGTGACAACAAACCAGTCTGCGAGCAGAGGTTCAATGCTGCTGTCAAAGTCATCCAAAGTTTACCTTCAAACGGTGAGTAGAGTCACAGTGTGTTATTGCTGACCCCTCACCTACTCTCATTGAGTATGATCTCGAGCTTTTATGATCAACGCGATTAGCCTACATATATTCAGCGGGGTTTAGGAGCTGAAGTGGGTCGTGTGTGCCACTAGATCTCATCAGGTGGTGATTGGTGATATAGCATCACGTGATTTATTACCATATGACAACATGTTAAAGGTGCCATAGAATCAAAAATTGAATTTACCTTGGCATAGTTGAATAACAAGAGTTCAGAACATGGAAATGACATACAGTGAGTCTCAAACACCATTGTTTCCTCCTTGTGTAAATCTCATTTGTTAAAAGACCTCCGAAGAACAGGCGAATCTCAACATAACACCGACTGTTACGCAACAGTCGGGATCATTAATATGTACGCCCCCAATATTTGCATATGCCAGCCCATGTTCAAGGCATTAGACCAGCCAGTATTAACTTCTGGATCTGTGCACAGCTGAATCATCAGACTAGGTAAGCAAGCAAAGACAATAGCGAAAAATGGCAGATGGAGCAATAATAACTGACATGATTCATGATATTTTTAGTGATATTTGTAAATTGTCTTTCTAAATGTTTCGTTAGCATTTTGCTAATGTACTGTTAAATGTGGTTAAAGTTACCATCGTTTCTTACTGTATTCACTGAGACGAGCCGTCGCTATTTTCATTATTAAACACTTGCAGTCTGTATAATTCATAAACACAACTTCATTCTTTATAAATCTCTCCAACAGTGTGTAATGTTAGCTTTAGCCACGGAGCACCATCAAACTCATTCAGAATCAAATGTAAACATCCAAATAAATACTATACTCACATGATCCGAAGCATGCATGACGAACATCTTGTAAAGATCAATTTTGAGGGTTATATTAGCTGTGTGAACTTTGTTTATGCAATGATAGAGTCGCGAGCTCCGGGGGCGGGGAGCGCGAGCATTTAAAGGGGACGCGCGTTGAATCGGCGCATATTTAATGATGCCCCAAAATAGGCAGTTAAAAAAATGAATAAAAAAAAATCTATGGGGTATTTTGAGCTGAAACTTCACAGACACATTCAGGGACACCTTGAGACTTATATTACATCTTGTGAAAACACGTTCTACGGCACCTTTAATAGAATTTCTGTGCAGAGTTAATTTACCCCAAATGCTGTTTTTTTCTGAAAAATATCTAATATTGGATTATATTTTGTTGATTTGATGTTTTAAAATTATTTTATTTTCTCAATCAGGTTCATTTCAGCCTTCCAATGACATGATGCTGAAATTTTACAGCTACTACAAGCAAGCGACTCAAGGCCCCTGCAACATCCCTCGACCTGGATTCTGGGACCCCGTTGGCAAAGCCAAATGGTACTGATCCTGCTGAATGTCCATTTTTGTACATTTATGAAGAAATGTTTAGCTGTAAATGTTAAAAGAGGCCTTGATTTTGTTTTTTGGTGTACTTGAATAGGTTTTTATTCTTGAACGTTCAAAAAACTGTTTTTTCCCCACATATTTTACGTTATTGCAGCTCCTCTCTTCCCAGTCTGTCAGTAACGCTCTGTTTAGTTTCTGTCTCTATGAAGCCCCTCCTTCTGAAAAGCACAATGTGCTCTGATTGGTCGGCTGGAGCAGTGTGATGTCCCGCCCCTTACCATAACCGCCAGTTTCAACACACTACTAACTAACTCAAGCAGGCCCCGCCCCTTTATTCTGCGTATGAATTATTTAAATGAGGAATATTGTGAAGAAAACTCAAGATGGAGGCGTTTCAGAAACACTGACACTGATATAGAGAAGAACTGGAACTCAAACATCAGCATTACACACTAAAGAAAGATAAACATGGAGAAAAACAGAATAAGTCCACTTGGAAATAGTTTCTAATATATCAATTTAATAAAACTCGACTTTCTAAAGTGTGTGAACATTGCTCTGTTTGCTTGAGCTCCCCTTCACTTTAGTTTATGGCTCAACCAATGGTGTGAGTTTGGAGATCAGGGGATCAGTCTCTGGTGTCTCCAGAATGTGTCTGTGAAGTTTCAGCTCAAAATCCCCCACAGATCATTTATTATCGCTTGTCAAATTTGCCTCTATTTGGGTGTGAGCAAAAACACGCCGTTTTTGTGTGTGTCCCTTTAAATGCAAATGAGCTGCTGCTCCCGCCCCCTTTCCAGAAGAGGGCGGGGCTTTAACAGTTCAACAACAACAAAGCTGGAGAATCTCACGCAGCCAAAATGAGGATTGTCAGTAACGGTGTTCAGCCTTACATTGTTCAAACCGGAGTCGACACTGATGGAGAGACTCAGGAAGAAGTTACAACTTTTAGATGTTTCTGAATGGTTAGTGGATCAATTTATGTAGTTGCTGTGGAGTTGATTCAACTCATCCACTAGCATGTGCCGTCATGTTCATCTTTTGTGTTGAATGCAGTCCGGCGTAAAATGACGGCATGTCAACAACACTCTACTACAACAACTCTTCCTCTTCTCTAAAGCAGACCAACATGGCCCCGCCCCCTTTGTTGAGTGTTTTCGGGGGCGGGGTTTATGTAAATTTTTGGGGTTTGTGATGTCACAATGTCACGAAAGAGATTTCTGTAAAAGAAAATATCTCCCTTTGCGTTTAACTTTGAGTGTCATAACTTTGCAGATGTTGTTTATGCTCAAACAGCAACATTATGCGTTTGTTAGAGATTGAATTGAAATGAAACGCGCACATACTGCCCAGACTACTTCTGAATAGGATGTCTACTTCATAAATTTGGAAATAGAAGTCCTTATCTAGTTATCTGTCATCTAGTGGAGACGTTTGGTACTGCGCCCAAACAAAATCTAACTGAAAGCTCATATTTTGAGATATCAACCTAAAATTTGGAACTTTGGCTTGATTTTCTTGCAGGTTTACAGTCAAACATGTTTTGTAAAATATATATTCTATATAAAATATAATATTTTTTCACATTTTCGTAAACTTCTATTTGACTTTCATAATTTTTTCTTCACTTCTACAATAATCTGCAAAGTGTCTTCTTTAAAAAGACCAAGCATGAGTCTGTGCTCCAAAGCATTCAAGATTTAAACAACTGAAGTTGTAAATGTCATTCTGGGGTCTTATGCCAGTATGAGTCTACATGATTTAGACCAGGGTCAATGATCTACTGGAAGTAAACTGTTGTTCCGTTGAAAGTTCAGTGAGATAACAGATCAGTATCAGTAACATCTGATTCCTATTATTAGTAACTTTTTGAAACATCACTCTGAAAGTTCTGCATTTGTACTTCTGCAAAAAAACTTTGTCGAAAACCTTTAATGTAAGATTGTTCATTGAGAAATTCACCTTTTCCCATTTTATTATGGTTCATGCTGTTTTTCTTCCTCCATCTTTTATACATTCGTCCATTCATTCATCAGATACTGACAACATCAGTGTTGACATGGAGATTATCAGTGACTCTTTCCTGGTGTTTGTGTTTAGGGATGCGTGGAATTCTCTTGGGGAAATGCCAAAAGAGGAGGCGATGGCGGCCTACGTGGATGACTTGAAACTGGTATTATGTTTTGGATTCTTTAGCAGTGTTTGAGAGTGTAGTATGTGATTGTTTGTGTTTCAGCTCTGTTGTAACACGATTTTAAATTTGCTGAACAGATTCTGGAAAGTATGCCTGTAACGAACGAGGTCGAGGAGCTTCTGCAGGTCATTGGACCGTTCTACGAGCTCGTGGACGAGAAGAGGAAGATAACGCAAGTGTCCGATTTGAGCACAGGTAAACTGACCAACAGTGCCCTCTCAGGTCAATCTCACAAAAAATGGATTTTGGCCCAAAAAAACCCAATAGATTCTCCATTTGTGATGCGGCGGCGAGCTACAGCTCACATCTGTGTTCTTTCCGTATGTGTTTTATGTGTATGTTAGAGATTGAATTCAAATCAAATGCTGCTAAACTGGCCATACTACTTCTGAATAGGATGTCTGCTTCATAAATTGTTTGAAAATTATGGAAATATATGGTTTAATCACTCAAAAAACAGTCCTAAAATGATCACCAATGGAGTCTGAATGTAATCTAGTCAATAATCATTTTATAATTTATGCAATTAAAACAAAAAAAAACAACATGTAAATTCCAGACATTTGCAGCATTCAGTTTGTTGGATTATGGTAATGAGAATTTTTAGGGAAAATGTGCCTAACTGTCATGTAAATGTCACATTGCCAAAAAATATAGTCCTAAATTAGGCTTAATATCCTTTTTTTCCCCCTTAAAATTTGGTGTGAGATATGACTGGACTCTTCTTTGAAATATAATAATCCTCAAAATGTTCTCTTATGGATCAGAAGTAATGTTGATGTAGCATCAATTCAAATTACACATGAATCAAATTGTAAAAACCACATCGAATTAAGAAATTGTTCACAGCAATTCTGTTAGCAGTTTCATTCGTGTAAAAATGTCAGTTACGTGTAGAAAGCCTGAAGTTTTATAATAATTACATTGTCGTAGGAAGAAAGATCAATAGAAAATAATGCATATGACTATTTAATCTTACATCATTTTATTTGTGTGCACTAATACACACACATTCAATAGGTTTTGAAAAAAATAATGCTTTTATTTAGTATGGACACATTAAATTGATCAAAAGTGACACATAATACATAAATATATATATTTAAGGAAATGTAAAAAAAAGAGAGAAAAAAAAGTATATATGAGTTTATGTATAATTGGATTTTTTTTTCCACAATTATTTTATTTATACATTTATTTATTTCCACATGTATTTATGTCTACATTTATTTATTTATACATTTATATAATATGTACATTTCTTACATGTATATAATATATAAGAAAATAAATGTGGAAATAAATGAAGAAATAAAAGTATAAATACATTTCCTTGTATATTTATTTATTATTTTGGCAGCTTTGGGATTCCATACATATTATGGTTCTCACAAAAATATGAACTGTTTTCAGCATTGATAATAATCATAAATGTTACAATCAAAGCAAAGCAAATCATCATATCAGAATGATCATGTGACACTGAGGACTGGAGTAATGATGCTGAAAATTCAGCTTTGATCACAGGAATAAATTACACTTTAAATATATTAATTTGGAAAAATAGTTTTCAATTGTAATAATATTTTAAATTATTTGATCAAATAAATAAAGTGTTTCAAAAAACAAAAACACGACCCAAAACATACGAACTGTAGTATTTATGTAAATAATTATAACATCTTGTTTACATTAATTAACTAACGACCCCTTTGTTTCATGCTCAGCCCGCTTGGAAAGATTTGCTAGGCAACTTGAAGGCAAGTGAATGTCAGTGTGTTCTCCCAGTGCCCATAGTTCATAGTGCCGTAGTCCAGGAGTTTCCTTTGACGCCTCAGTCGTTCACTCACTGCTGTCGTTACTGTAGACTGCTGGGTTCTGTACAGGGCTGTAGTGTTACTGGTGCAGATTTACTTTCCTGATAGAACAGAGCTTTTAGAAAGTGTGCCTGTCATGTGCCTATCAAAGCATCATCTTGTTGTTTTGGCCAGGCTTCGGGAGCCTGCTAACCTCACCACCCAAAAGTGTCACAAAAAGCATCATCAGGACAATGGAGATGAACGGCAGCCTGGACAGTTACTCCGTCAAAGCAGCAGAAACGCCAAAGATTAAATCAATAGAGCTAGAACATGATAATGAGGAGGAAGAAGAGGAGAAAGACGAAGAAGAGGAGGTTAAAGAGATTAAAAAAGGTAATAATAAATTTAAAAAAAGATGCTATTTTGTTGTGGGTCAGCACTACTCTAATGTAATAATACATTTGCTTTGTTAACAACCTTGTTTTTAGTCTCACAACCGAAGAAAAGGGCTTCTACAGGGAGACTTAAAGGACCGGTATCTAACGGCAATGTCGGTCAACATAAAGTCCTTACCAATGGGACACACGGGTCTATGTGTGATCTGAACCGGCAAGAGTCGGAAGAAGACCCTGAAAGCATTAACCATGACGGAGACGTCACAGAGCTCAACAGACACATCAAAGGTGAGGAAAAAGAGTTACCAACATAACTAAGACTTGATGCATTATTTTAAAAGTAAGATCCTGAACACACTATCAGTAGTTGTCTGAACTTAAATTCTTAAAGACTCAATGTCTTGCATATGAAACAGAAGATGTGTCCAGTTCTCACCATGTGGCCAGTGATTCGGACAGCGAGGTGTACTGTGACTCTATCGACCAGTTTGGTGGAGAAGAAGTAAGCAGATTTCAGTTCACACTTCATAA
The DNA here is from genome assembly GCA_003731715.1 of Anabarilius grahami. Classification (NCBI taxonomy): domain Eukaryota; kingdom Metazoa; phylum Chordata; class Actinopteri; order Cypriniformes; family Xenocyprididae; genus Anabarilius; species Anabarilius grahami. The sequence continues at coordinate 1,419,410 of RJVU01068486.1, forward strand.
CCATAATTTACTTTATGCTGAGAAGTTAAGATACAGGTGTGGTCACATTTGTGAAATTTTGGCAAAATGTTGTGGACAAAGGTTGACCATTATCTATTGTCAATAGTAAAGCAATGACCAAACAGCTTTTTGTTGAACATGTTGTGAAATTCCCAATATTGGATTTCGTCCATGCAAATTTGACCATATTGACCATATGCTCGGTTACTTCCTGGTTTTCGTTAAGCCAGCTTGGGCATTTCCGGTGAACTGTTAGCTGTCATTCTGTACATCGACACAAAACCATCAATGGTTGACTTTTTAATGCTGTATTTATATTTTAATGCAGTTATCACACTTGCCTAATTTGCCAATAAACAGTTTTACTGATTGCAATAAAGACGAAGCTAATGGGAACGTTTGGATAAGAAACGCAACATTATTCCAGAACTTCAAATGTTATTTTTAATGTGATGACCAAAAACATTTTTTGTTCATCCTTCTGAGATTAGTCTCCATTTGTAAAACCAAACGTTTCAAGACGAAATCCAACATTTGATAGAAAACATTATAAAATCACTAGGTTTAAAAATACATTTTGTCAAGGTGAAGTATGAATTACTCAAAAAATCTCATGAAAAACAGTAACTTTTCTTGTGAGGGTCAATGATGTGACGGGTCATTTTTTGGTCCAAAGGCCTTAATAATAATAAAAACACAGATATGACATCCAAAGTATGTAAGGTAGTACAACTAGATCTCTTTTATTGAATCCAAAAGGTTTTAATTATATTTTGCTACATTTGCAAGATTTTGAAGTGTCAAAAGGTCATTCGGTTTAACTGCCAAAAGGCCAATACAGCCATTTAATTTGTGATTAAAACATCTTAAGACGTAATAAATGTATATATTTTTTTATTCTGGCATAATTTTATAACATCATATATAAAATGGTATTAAAATTATGTGTAGAAGTCGTTGCTTTGTTAGGAGAAAGAATGTCCGAGAAAATGAATTTCATTGATGTCATTCGGAGTAACCAATATAAAGGGACCATTTTGCATCAAGTCATGCGGTCAGTATCATGTGACAGGATGTGACATCATTCAGACACCTGCAAAGGACCACATGGCCGTGAAGCAAAGTAACTAACTCTCTCTTAACTATTTGAAAAATTCATGTTTTCACTTGTTCATACGCATGTCCCGAAACATCAGGTCATTCGGTGCAACCGCTATAAAACATGGAAAATGTTGTAATATTTTAAAAACTTGTACTAAATATAAAATGTTTAATTGACCTTTTACTTGCTAGCGAGATATCAGCCTGTTAGCATCGTTTGAAAATATCGTCATTCGGTATAACCAAAATTTTGGTTACACCGAATGACTTTTTTTGGTGACAAATTTTGTCCATCTTGTAAAAAATGACAAAAGCAGTGTTTATTGATTTAAAAAACCAAAATCTTATTGTTAACACTTAATAAAACTTCAAAATTAATTATTTGTCAATGACCCGTGAATGAAAGCAAGCACCTCTCTCTCTTTATAATCACAGAAGCTGTCAGTCAGTGCAGCGCAAGATCAATGATTTCAGCACACTTGTGAAAACTCACATTTTGTTCAATGAATCTAACTAAAGTACACAATAAATCTTTAATTTACAGTGTGTTGATGCTTTTTTTTTTTACATGAAAGTATGAAAACTGATAGTCGAATTGAACACTGAGAGACACGTCTTTTTTATGTCGTCTTAAGTTTGAATAACTAAATTAACACTAGGCCTGACTATTTAAGTGACTATATTCTGATTATAAACTAAGTATTACACTATTGATGCTGTTAAAGCGACATCAGGACAGTGAAGATACCGACACACCAACAAGTGACATTTCCCCGGATGTTTTCCAGCTGGATTATATTAGTGCGCAAGTTCTTAAGAAACAATTGTTTGCCAGAATTCTAGCAAAATGTCAGCAATGCATGTGCTTTTTGTTCCTGGACACCAGGGATCGGAGATACACATCAACCACTCACTGGACGTGGCTGAGGAGAGGCACAGCAGGCTGTCGTCCACAGAGGAGGTCAGGTCACAGGAGGAGCTGCTGGGACGGGAAGAAGGTGTACAGCATGGTGGAGAAGATGGACGGAGCAGCCGAGGAGGTTCTCAGAGACAGGGACTTCCTGTGAACAGAAGTAACAGTTCTGTGGTCAGAAGGGGAAGAGGTAAAAACCTAGCAGCCAAAAACAGCAGCGATCATATATGAGCTCCGTTTCAAAACTTGCTTTTATTGTCTACGTAAGTCCCCGATATACTCATGACAAAGTTCTTTTTTGTTCTTCACTTAAGAAGTTTGTTAGAGAACATCGCTCCACAATCGGCCATTTTCAAAAAAAATATTAATGTTATATACTTTTGAACCACAAATGCTCATCTTGCACTAGCATCCAGTTCTTCACGCATTACATCATGTTGGAAAGGTCACGCGTGACGGCAGAAGTACCGAAAAACTCATTCATCTTATTTTCTCCTCCAACATTGTTGTTTTACCTTTTTTTTGTAAAGGTCGTTTGACTTAGTCTTTGCACGTTCACTTTGTAGACACTGGATCGGTACTTCTGCCTACGTCACGCGTGACCTTTCCAACGTGATTACGTAATGCGTGGAGCAGTGCAAGACGAGCATTTGAGAAAGAAAACACGTGTAACAGTATATTAGATCCGTGCATTCGGTCTTAAAGCGACAGCAGCCTAATAAGTATGCCGTCATCTGTGTCATTACTGTTCAAAGAAAAAAATAAAGAAAATCACTGACTGATCTTGAGTGAATAACTTTTGTAACTTTAATAAGGATAAGTGGTAACACTTGAGTATCAATTCTCACTTTTAACTAGTTGCTTATTAGCTTGCATATTGGCTGTTTATTAGTATTTATAAAGCACATATTAATGCCTTAATGCCACATATTAATGCCTCATGACCATATTCTACATCCCTTAATCCTACCCAATACCTGAACTTAAATGCTAGAACAACTACCTTACTAACTATTAATAAGCAGTAAATAATGAGTTTGAGGCAATCAAAACTGGGAATCGATTAGCAGAATTGGAATCAAAATCGCTACAATTCAAACAATACCCAACCCTAACCATTGGTCAATGGCAATTACATAATAGGTGGGCGTGACTGAGGCTCCGCCTTCTTTTGTGTGTAAATCTTGTCCAGTTTATTTCTTCTGTTCAGTCTGTCGAGGTCAGACACGAGTAAAAACAAACACTGGAGAGCTGTAATTCTAACTGAAAGACACTGACACTTTTTTTTTTTTAGAAAAACTGCTGTTTTCTCATTTTTGTTGTTTGTTATTGAGTGGAAAGAGCACAGCACATATTTACATATTCATCTAACCATCGCTCTGCTCTCAGCAGTGTTGAGATGTTTTCTAACAGTATATTGCTGAAAAAGGATTTCAAACTTCTTTTTTTACCCCCAAACGAAGAACGAAAAAGAACATTGCTGTGAATATATCAGGGTCTTTACGAGCATATAAATACACAAATATTGTGTTAATTAAATGAAATATTAAACTTTTCCTGACAAAAAATGACCTCTGCACTAAGAGTGCACATTAAAATGCGTCCTCCCTACCGGTTTTGGAACAGAGCTGAAGTCCTCAAGTAAACTTTGTTTCTTTAATCTGATAATGATCTAGAGACTGTTGTCTGAGCAGGTGTTTCTCCTGTGTTTCAGGGTCCAGGTCACCTGCGTCTGGCTCCGGGTCAGCAGGACCGCAGCAGGGCAGCGGGGGAGACGGGGAGCGCCGGGGGACGGGTGGACCTGTGATGGAGAATCTGAACGAACAGATCATCTGTGCTCTGGCCAGACTGCAGGAAGACATGCAGAGCGTGTTGGAGAGGCTGCACACGCTAGAAGCTCTGACGGCCGCGCAGGTCACAAACCCTCACCTTTATCACATCAACATAACTCCGATTAAATCTGAAATATAACATTTTTGATTTGTCATGTCCCTCTTCTCAGGCCCGATTCTTGGCGCTGCCATCAGACTACCTGTCTCCACCTGTACATAAAACTAAGAAGGTAGAGTCATTATAATAAACTGCTTTTATAAGAGTTTCAAGACTAAAGGGTTCAATTCCCATTGAATGCATGAACTGATAAAATGATTGCATACATGTAAATGTTATTTTGTACCCTGTTCATAGAAAGGGACATTCCCAGATCATTTTTATTCATTTTATGTGACACTGCCATTGTTCTGACATATTTGCATTTATTATTATTATTTATTCTTTACAGAAGCCATCTTGGTGGCCTTTTGATGTGTCTCCTGGAACCGTGGCCTTTGCCGTCATCTGGCCATTTGTGGTGCAGTGGCTCATCCGGCTGTATTTTCAGCGCAGGAGAAGGTGAGCACTGTCATTTGTGTGTGCAATATTAACACTACTTTTCAAAAGTTAAAAAAAATTTAATGCGATTTTGAAGCCCATAAAAGTAATCCATACGACTCCAGGGGGTTAATAAAGGGCTTCGGAAGTGAAGCGATGGGTTTTTGTAAGAAAAATATCCACATTTAAAACTATAATTTCAAATAACTAGCTTCTTTGATAACTTGCGCCACAAGAGTAACCCGTGACGTGATGTATGACGCAGGATGTAGGAGTATCGTAAGCTTAGACTACTGTCACGGTTCAAACAAATAGAGCTGTGCAACAAACTCAAGCTCCTCTTCTCTTATATTGAATTCCTCCAACATTTCTCTTTAAAATTTCTCATTTTAGACTTCTAATTCGTGACCGGTGTTTTGTTTTGCTCTATCCTCTGCGCTTCCGCATTCGTCATTGCGTCATGTGTCGGGTCAGAGGTCACTCTTCAGCTGCAAATTTATGTGTACGGCCGTCTGCCGGAAGCCAGTTATTATAGTTAGTTTTAAATATGAATATTTATCTTAAAAAAAAACATTAACCTTTATTAAGCCTTTATTAACCCCCTGGAGTCGTATGGATTATTTTAATGATGCTTTCTTTTTTTTTTTTGCTTCAAAATCAGACCTCCCATTATAAAGCTTGGAAGAGCCAGGATATTTTTAAATATATCTCCAATTGTGTTTGTCTGAAAGAATGTAGTCACATACACCTAGGATGGCTCGAGAGTGAGTAAATCATGGGATAATTTTCATTTTGGGGTGAACTAACCCTTTAACGGAATGTTTCATGCTTTCCATGTTTTCACTGTTATATGGTAGGGGGCGCTATTATGCATCTTCTGAAAGAGTACAAAATCTCCGGATCAAAACAGGTCCAGCTCCAGATNAAAAAAAAAAAAAAAAAAAAGCAAAAGCAACCAATAAAGCATTACTAATGCACATAGTAGTTTGATCATTTTTTCAGTTTTGTTTTATTTATTTTTTTATGAAACACCCACATTTAAGTGTTGATAAAAAAAGGATGCATGAAGCTAGAATACATTTTTTTGTTGTTGTTTGCTTTGTTTTTGTTCTTTCTTTTGATATATTGCATGTTCAGATATTCATACAACTATATATTCTGAGGGACATAAAAGTTTTGTGAAAATGATCAGAAATGCTGCCGCTGGCTACTTGTTTTTTTTTTCTTTTTAATGCTGGTGGGGAAAGAGTTTAAAATAATAAATGTTTCTTGAGCAGCAAATCATCATATCAGAATGATTTCTGAAGGATCATGTGACACTGAAGACTGGAGTAATGATGCTGAAAATTCAGCTTTGATCACAGCAATAAATTACACTTTACTATATATTCACATAGAAAAGTTATTTTAATTTGCAATAATATTTCACAATATTGTAATGTATTTTTAATCAAATAAATGCAGCTTTGGTGAACATACATTTTAAAAATCTTGCTGACCCCAAACTTGTGAACGGTAATGAATACTGTGCACATTTCCTGAACAAATATAATATTTAGATGCCAAATTTGCATGTAAAGATGCGCATGAAACAGAAGTTGCGATAGTCTTTTCTTCTCAAACAAGAAAAAAATGTAGGGCGGGGCTTGATTTTGTCCATGGGGTGTTGATTGGATGTTTGAAAAATACTGCAATATTCCATATATATATTTATAAAGAAGAATTGTCCATTTTGATTTCATGGTGACTTTAAGATTGAATCATCTTGTTGCAGAAGAATCAACTGAAAGGAATGAACTGATGGTTGGATCTTGAGGAGGGCGTTTCCCGCGTTTAGGAGGAGGAGGGCGTTTCTCTGCCTGACCCGTGATCTCTGACTCCTGCTTTTGCACTATGATGATGATGATGATGACAACTCTTAACAATTAGCGCACGGAAAGACAGAGTGAATGTACAGCATTGCAGCTTATCACAAGATTTTGTTTTGTACTATTTTTTTTTTTAACAATTTACTAAGCGAGAAATCTCTGATTTGGGTTATTAAAAGTAGAATTACAATCTTTCATAGTAGTTATGAAAATCCAGTTATAACTTTCATGTCACATACTGTATATCATCAGTGTTGTGCGCACATAGCTGCTAACTGTCATTAATACTGTAGCAAAGAGTAGTGCATTTCTCTGAATCTCGGCACGTTTGGCAGGGCTTTGAACCATAATGGGAACAAATCAGGACCCGCAAATTTGTTAGAGCTAGTGACATTTTTAATATGTATGTTAATATCTATACTTGGCGTTTGCTCAAGTGATCTGTGGTGCTGATCAAAGCCATAAATAATAAAACATCATGCAATCATGCATTTAAGTGACCCTTTGCTTTGCAAGCTTATAGAAAGGGTCAGATGTTCTTCCTTCGCTCAATATCCCATCATGATTCCTGAAAGATCCGACCTTAACATATTAAAAACATCCGAACGTCACTGCATTAGATACAGAAGATTAAAGCAAGCATAGTTTATTTTAAATAAAGATAACAAGCACACTTAAAGAACATTTCACAAAAAAAGGTCTGGAGGAAGCATGATTTGTTTGCAGACGCAGTGACGTTCAGACGGATGTCGGTGTGATTCAGGTGTGCAAATATTTTTTGGGTCCACTGTATTTTGTCACATTAACACGCATATCTCAACATGGTTGCATCGTTACTAAAGTTAATTCATGGCTGTGCTGATTATTCGAATGTTACTGCAAGATCTGTGTGCATGAGAAATCATAAACCTGTCTGCGTTCACAGGGTTGAGATTGAAATGTAAAGCACTTTGGATGAACGTGAAGACAGTGACATAATATCTAATGTTTAGAGCCCTAAAACTAATAACTATGAATCATTTACTGTTTTTTAACTGAGAAGTACAAGTGTTTTGTTTCATTGTAGTTTGTGTAAAATAGTCAATAATGTTAATAATTCCTTTAATAACTGTATATTAGAAGTGTGCGAATATACACAGTTATATTTGAATTGTACTATAGTGTAATGTAGCATTTGCATATATAATTCATGTCTGTACTATGAATCATCTGTAGAGCAGGAGGTTCTTGATGCTTTTGTTCTGACTATGTTCCTATTAAAACGGCATAAAAATATGATCAGCGCATGTTTCACCACTGTCATTCAATATGTTAGACTTAAGCATTATTAAAAGCTTTTGAAAAACCGAATGGTGTTCATTCCCATCTTGCACTGTATTTAATGCACCATATTTGCAATCGCATTATCAAATGTATATATTTTTTATTTGTTGTACTGTATAAATGTAACGTACCTAGGAAGATACACACCAAACTTGGTCCTAAATTCTTCACAAAAAAGAATTTTACAAAAATCGCATGATTTTCCATTTCAGTCTAGAACGTTTTTCAACTTTTTATATAGTAATTTTATTCAGAGTCATACATACAAAAGAAGAAAAATATATCAAATTCATTACATTTATGGCCACATTATACAAGTTTGTTGTCTTGTTTTAATTTAGTTAACCCTCTGGTGCTATTTGGTCATTTTTGACTGAAATTTTAAGTTTTTGGTTTTTAATTTTTTTTTAATTATTATTTTATCAGAATGGTACAAAACTTGGTTTTGGCTCTTGCTATGTGAACACAAAAGTAAAAATAAAATCATGCACATGATTCGAAAAGGTTGTCACACTCGTATTGTTCGCGGTCAGAAAGGTGCACAATGGAAAGCTAATTTCATCTAGTGGAAACGTTTGGTACTGCATCCCAAAGTCTTTCTGAAAGCTCATTTTTTGATTTATCAACCTCAAATTTGGATCACAACTTGTTAAGATTTATGGCTTTGATTTTCTCACAGTTTTAGAGTAAAACATAATAATAATTCATTATTAATTCATTAATTTCAGCAATCTGCCGAGTGTCTTCTTTAAAATGAGACCAAACTAAAGTCTATGCTCAAAAAGTGGTTAACAGGTAATAAATGGATCATAAGTGTTCCATAAATATAACTTTGTACCATAAAATACCCTAAAAATACAAATTATTAAATAAAAAACATTATCAAACTAAAATATGGTACAAAAAGGTCATTTTTGACCCCCATGCCAGCACGAATCACAAAATTTTATCAGACCTCCTTGACAAAATAAATAAATTATTATATTCATGGAGTATGAGATAGAAAAAAAGATCTGGTCATCACAAATTAAGAAATTTGTTCCCTCTGCTTTTTTTTCCAACCTTGAGGGATCCCGTTACACAAACAGATTATATAATTATATATTATATAACATGTATTATACAGATTAAAAAATAAAATAAAAAAAATCTTCATTTGTGATCATTTGAAGAAAGAATTTGGGATGGCATGAAGGTAAGTAAACAATTTTTTGGGATGTAGTATCCCTTTCACAACAATGAGGGAACCAAATCAATTAATAAACATTTCTTTAAAAACTTTTTTTGTGGATGTGACCAATTTTTTTCTTTCTATCTGACAAACAGCACAGGCTTTAGCTTTAAAGAGGAGAAATAATGCTCATTTATTAATACAAGTGTTGCATTTTATTTTATTAAGCTTGAAACACTTCCAGAATCATCTTAAAAATAGGTAAGTGACTTTAGTTATAAACCACAAATAACTTTAAAAGGTGTTGTGTAGGTATTAAACAATTGCACATGAACAAAAATGATGTTTTTGAAGCAGCAACCATGTTCAGAATCATTCTCTAGTTAAAACATTTATCATGTTAAAATGACAGTCAGACATGAGTTAAAAACAGCAGTCTTCATCTAAACGTGCACTAATGAGACCGTACAAACAGTAGTGTTGAAAAATATATATTACTTTTTTCCAAACAAAGATAACCGAAGATTTTAAACCACAAGCTTTAGACATTTACGTGCTCACTTCTTTTCAGAATGCTTTCTCATCGTTCTGCATATGTATTTTCAAAAACATAAACATCTGAAATGAATAACAGAAGGAAGAAGGACAGTGGGATATGTATTCATCAGAGCTTCTACAACAGTGTGTGTGTGTGTGTGTGTGTGTGTGTTTACAGACTGAAGCCTGACACAGTGAGATGTTGGGCTGTGTTTCTCGCCTCAAAGTACGAGGTGTCGGTCTCATCATCGGGCTGAGGGATGAAGGGCATACTCTGATGGTGAAGGTTTTCCCAGTCCACACCCTCCAAGAACGCATGATCCTTCAGTTCTGCAGAAAGACACAAGATACATGAAAACATGCCAAACTAGTATACGTTATCACGTCTGTCAGAAGGAATACTTGCTGGTTAAGAAATAAATAATTATTACGTTATGATCCACATTTGAATATCACAACATTGATGTCTGTCAAAAAGTAACGTGCACAATACACTGTAGTATTACCAGTAAATACTATCGTAGTAAACCACTGTTTGAGCATAGACTTTAGTTTGGTCTCATTTTAAAGACGCTTGGCAGATTGCTGAAATTAATGAATTATTATTATGTTTTACTCTAAAATTGTGAGAAAAAAAATCAAAGCTATAAATCTAAACAAGTTGTGATCCAAATTTGAGGTTGACATCTCAAAAAATGAGCTTTCAGTAAGACTTTGTTTGGGCGCAGTACCAAACGTGTCCACTAGATGAAATTAGCTTTCCATTGCGCACATTTCTGACCGTGAACAATACGAGTGTGACAACCTTTTCGAATTGTGTCCATGATTTTATTTTAATAAAAATTACCAGTAAAATTGATAAAAATTTGGGACCAAAAATTATTCAGACACTTTGACCTGACCATGTTTTGCTTAAAGGGGCTCTAAGCGATTCTGAGCGGAGAAACTTCCTGTTGACATTCGAAGTGTTGTCAAACAAAACAGAGGCTAGCTAGACCCTCCCTCCTCCTCCTCTCCCTCCCCTCCGTGCTTCCTGAAACAATCATGAACGCTCATTTAAAATGCAAGTAGCTTGCGTATTGACGCTGCTTGTCGGTAATTGGCTAGAGCATGTTTATTATGTTTAGTGGTCCAGGCTGCACCAGTTTGTTTTTGTGTCTGTTTTTGGAGCTTGTGGCGACTACAGAGACCGTGTTTTTTTTACAGTGTGTTCAGGGGACAGGCAGTTAGCAGATAGTGAGGAGATGTTTGCTGTATGTGACAAAAAATGTTTTGGCCTAAAAACGCGTGACATCGCTTAGAGCGCCTTTAAGTGTTATCTGACATAATTAAGATTAATGTTTTCTGACACAGTTTAACTCTGAGATCTAGTGAATAAACTGAATTAATAAATCAAATGTTCAAGGTGTCTGAATTTTGGTTTTATATATATATATATACATACATACACTAGGGCTGTCAACGTTAAAGGTGCTACAGAGGATGTTTTGTTTTATACATTTTTGCAATATTACTTGAAACTGTCTTCACTAACTGATAAAAGACTATTTATTAGGGGCACTGAAAGGAATATTATTAATATACATCATCTGTGCACGAGGTAGGGCCTTAAAAACATCGCGTAAACGATTGGCCCTCTGGCTTGTCAATCACTGCCATGACGTTCCTTGTGAGAGACGTGCGCGCTCCAGTAACTTTCCACACTCCACAGCCGCCGCATGCAATGTTTTTGTCAGGAGACAGGAGTAACAACTGCAGATTATGAGTTCCCTGCTGTGAGTCCGACATAATGAATCCACTAAGTGTGTGCACGGCTTTAAGTCGATTTGTAAGGCCGATTATGAATGTAAATTGATACTTATGACTGATCGCGCTCAAACGCGTCCAGTCAGAGCCAGTTGCGTTCAGTCTGCGATTACAGTCGGTGTTCAAATTCCATGTGAAAGTATATAAATCTGCTTCAGGAGCAGGAAACAATCGCTGTATGTTGAGCACAGTCTTAGAATGTTTTAGCTAGTCGTTAAATGTGTGCCCGGCTTAATAACACAGCGAATGCCGGTGGTAAACACTCGTGTTCCAATACTCCTGCACGAGTTTTGGGAGGCGTTCCCTCGAAATGAGCTGTGAAGGAGGGGGGTTGTTCTTACGCATGCGCTCATTTCAAAAACTCAGTCGACGAAAAGATCCTCTGTACCACCTTTAACGTGTTAACGCATGCGATTAATTCAAAATCCTTATCGCGTTAAAATAATTTAACGCATATTTAACACAAAAATTACTGAAGCATGTGGAATTGCGTCATAACGTAATTTACGTCACGCAGTTAGATGATCTTAAAGTCCATGCTGATTATATCAGAGATGACAGAGAGAATTATTCATTCCATTGTCTGTTTCGCTTTAAAACACGAACTCTGTCATATTGTGTCATTGTATCTGAAGAGCGCGAGCCCTCCCGCATCGCTGTTCCTGTCTGAACGGAACGTCGAAACATCCTACCGCTGTGTGGCCAAATGATATGAAAACTGTTTCTCGGCTGGATAAAGCAAACCAGCGTCTCGCTATGAAAGTTTTGATGGATGAGGATTGCAATCAAAGTAAAGATGATTGCGGTGACGTACAGGAGTCGCACATTAAGCACGCACGAGTCCGTTATGTTGATGCACAAACAAATCATGCATGAGCGCTCTCTCGATGCACTGATCGCACATTGTATGTATGCACAGACACATTTCAGTACATTCACGTTGTTTTCACACACATTCAGGATAATGTTTGGATTTGTCCTGTGTATGTTGCTGTGTACTTCGTATATATGCAGGTCAATTTTTTGGGCATCTCCATGTGGTCCTGTTCAGTGTTGCAACTTGACTTGTCTAAAATGTAAACAAGCTCTTTGCTGTTGCACATTCTATACACGGAATATTGAAACGGTTTTTTTTTTTTTTTGCTGTGACAGTTTAGTTATTTGGTGTCCTTTTTTGGAAAGACATCTAAATTTACTTTGAAAAATACAGTTTTGTGAGAATCACACTTCAATCTGATGGTTTACCTTGCTGAGTTTAGGAAATGATGGCAAAATGGACATGTTAAACAAGATAAATGGTGTATGCTTAATTTCACGATAAGTGTGCGATTAATCATAATTTAAAAAAAAAATGTATCTATTGACAGCCCTAATATATATATATGATTCATGATTTACCTTTAAAGCCAGCTCGCTTGTTTGTATCCATGTTGAGGAGAATCTCAATGGCATTTCTTGCATTCTGGGTTAACTCCTCTTCTCCATCTGGCCACGGTATATCTGAACACATCATTAAAAGAAGAACATGAAGATAAGAAACAGTCAACACAGCTTTCTTCTCATGGTGCTGAGGAAAAACAGACCAGGAGTACATTAGTTTTTGTTTCTCTTTAAAGTCTTTTCATCACCTTTGATGTGTATTTATTAGGGGTGTGACGAGATCTCATGCCATGAGATTAAAATGAGTCTGATGGAGTGTGAGGGTGAAATTAGGATATAATATGCCATCGCTACGTTTACATTATGCATCCATTGTAACAGAGTCTGCCAAATGTCTTATCTTGTATAATCAAGGTCAAAAGTTCTCATGAAATCATACAGGAGAGAAGCCAGTCTGTTGTGTTTGTGGGAAAACCATTTACAGAGCTTGAGTATTGTTGTCTTTTACTGCACGTGATATTTCATACTCAGAAAGTAGAACTGAAATGACATTCATTACAAGATGATTAGTTAAAACATTTCAAATGCACCTGCAGACTATTCTTCTAGTCATGCATTTCATAATTGAGGATTTCTCGAAAATCTTCTCGTTAACTCAATCTCGTGAGCTCACGGTCTCGTCACACCCCTAGTATTGATCATCGACCCTCTTGCCTCTGTTGAGAATGTTCTGGAACACCAGCTGTGGAGTCTCATCGTTGAAGGGCGGGACTCCTGTGAGGAACTCGAACAGACAGACACCCAACGCCCACCAATCCACCATGAAATCTGTTGGAGGACAACAAAACCCACTTAGCACAGTGTTTTATTGCTGCAAACATGCAAAATGTGTTAGAAATGTGACCACTATTATAAAGCGGTGACAGCAGGGGTCGTAAGTTGATTTTTTAGAGGGGAAGGGAAACAGCAGAACACAAAACTCGGGTATCATGATAGGTTACATTACAAAACTGAACAACAATCAGTCATCAAATGCTCTATTTTTTTGGAGTCTGAAATAAGGATGTTTAATGTTTTTAAAGACGTATATCTTCAACGCTGCTAAACTTAAAGCCTAAAAGGTGAAGTTTCTGTGCCAGTAGCAGCACCAAACAGACTATTTTAGGAAAACAACTGCCCAGGATGAGCTGGGTGGTTGCCAGAGTGTTGCTATGCAGTTGCTAGGGTGTTCTGGGTGGTCAAAAAGACCACGTCAAAAGACAGAATCAAAAGGGTGCACCACCTCAAGTCCCTAGATTTGACTCGGTCCCTTCAATGCAAGTCTAAAGTTTTACCACCCGTTTTATTGTGAAAACTGTTTTAAAAATGTAATGGAGTAACAGTAAGAGTAAATAGTAAGGTGGGTGGTGTTAGCTTTTGATGCGACTGACCAGAGTTTGAGCTTTTTGCAATTAGTGCAAAGAAAATTATTTTTGTTGCCATTTATACTTATAAAAAAAAATATTTCATGGCCACAGTGCAGAACTACTGGCATGCCACAGTTTGTTCAAATTGCTAAACCTAAAGTATACTTCAGTTTAAATGTAGCATATTTTTCTTACAGCTGAATGCATACTACATTTGATAGTACGCACAAACAGAGGCAGTCGACACATGCAGACTAAAAAAATCTTTGTCCAATTGCTGAGCTATTTCTCAAAACGAAACAATCAATTCCCAAAGGACAAAATCAAGTTCTGCCCTTTATTTTTTTCTTGATCAAGAAGCCGTTTCACTCGGATATACACCGATCAAGCATAACATTATGACTACCTTCCTAATATTGTGTTGGTGCAGATCCTTTAAGTCCTGTAAGTTGTGAGGTGGAGCCTCCATGGATCTGACTTGTTTGTTCAGCACATCCCACAGATGCTCCATTGGATTGAGATCTGGGGAAGCTGGAGGCCAAGTCAACACCTCAAACTCGTTGTTGTGCTCCTCAAACCATTCCTGAACCATTTTTGCTTTGTGGCAGGATGCATTATCCGCTTCCGGCGGTGTACAGGGGTCAGCATGGGCACCCTGACTGGTCTGCAGCTATGCAGCTCCATACGCAACAAACTGTGATGCACTGTGTATTCTGACACCTTTCTATCAGAACCAGCATTAACTTCTTGAGCAATTTGAGCTACAGCAGCTCGTCTGTTGGATCGGACCACACGGGCCAGCCTTCGCTCCCCACGTGCATCAATGAGCCTCGGCCGCCCATGACCCTGTCCCCGGTTCCTTCCTGGGACCACTTTTGATAGATACTGATCACTGCAGACCGGGAACACCCCACAAGAGCTGCAGTTTTGGAGATGCTCTGACCCAGTCATCTAGCCATCACAATTTGGCCCTTGTCAAACTCGCTCAAATCCTTACGCTTGCCCATTTTTCCTGCTTCTAACATCAACTTTGAGGACAAAATGTTCACTTGCTGCCTAATATTTCCCACCCACTAACAGGTGCCGTGATGAAGAGATCATCAGTGTTATTCACTTCACCTGTCAGTGCTCATAATGTTATGCCTGATCGGTGTACGTCACAATAGGGAAGAAAGGACTACTGCAACTTCCATTTTATCCCGACTTTAGAGTTTGTGAGGGGCTAAAGAGATACACGCAGCTGGGACTTTTAATCACAGCAGACTCTGGACAAAGATGAAACTTTCTAAATGTGTAAGTGTCAAGTGCTGTTGAAAGGCTATACACGTTTGGCTGTACGCATACTCCAAGATTCCCAAACCATCCCTCAGTCTTCCATTGCTCAGCCAAACAGGTAGTCCTGCCCCAAACTCACACCGAGTCAGAAGTTGACATGTCGGTCCGTTCGAACAGAACAATGTTTTGAAAGCACCACAAAGTTAGCGTTCACACAAATTACTTTTACTTGACTACACAATAAAATTGGATGCCAGAAAATTTTAACATTGAACTTGTTTGTTTTTTTAGTAAAATGCCCCAGAATTCCCAAGCACCGTCATAACATCCCAACAGAGTTGAGACAGACAGCATAACTGAAGCATTAAGGGTGATGAATCAGGAGCCGCCAATCACAAAAGCTGCGACCCATAATGGAATTAGTCAGCCACATCCTGATCTAATGCAATAAAGGTAAGCTGCCCACACATGCACCAACATCTCCATGGCTCAGAATCTGAACCAAATACTTTTTTAGCATACTTACCATAACACACAGACCCTGAAACTAAAACATAACATCTGTTAATGAAACAAAGTACAAGATTTGTTCCCACTTTATATGTATATGTACTATGTATCAAAATATGAATTGTTAGGTAAAAACGTTCTTATTCTGTTTATGTTGTATTGCAAAGCAATTTTGCTTGGACATGATATACGGCTATTGGTTAGGGACATGTTTGGTGACATTGTTTAAGGGTGGGTTAAGGGTCAACAGTGTAAATTACAAACGTAATTGCATGCAATTTTTTCTTTTAAAATATAACTATATAAATGTACTAAGTAAGTGCACTGTATCAAATGCTTAATTTAAAGACATGCATTCCACATATTGTCTAATATTTCAGCATTATATGGGCGGTTGGACACCCTGCTCTCTCAGCCACTGCAAAATCCATAATGGTTGAAAATTATCATTTAAAAGGGGTCATGAACTGCATTATTTTATTATTTTATAATGTTTCCTGCGGTGCACTTATAATGCTAGTATGATTTCTACATCAAAAATTGTCTCAATTTAGAAATAAAATGCATTTTTCCTACCCCGATTTTAGCCCTCTTATTGAACGCTCTGTTTTAAGGGGCGTGTCTGCTGTGAGACTTCAGTGTAAACGCCCACTGCTGTGATTGGCTGACATCTTTGCATATGGAAATAGCAAAGTATTACATGTGGAACTCTTGAAAACTTTTAGCACGTTTTTACTATTACAGTTCTCAAGGTTTACTAATCGTGAAAGGTGTTGATTATAGCATTATATTGAGATCGTGGCATGAAAGGTTGCAGTGATGAACATTGTAGCCGATCACAGACATGTTGTTAAGCTCATGAAAGCAGTGATCTCGTCATTGAAACTAAATTGCTGCACACTAACGAATGCTTTCATCATAACTAACAGTGCAAACATGATGTAAATAAGAGATTCGTTGATTCTAACAGGAGTTTTGGCTAGAGTCCAGAACACTTGCGCTGTTTGATTGACAGCTCCAGCGATTGTAAAGGGAGCGTTTTTTGATCGCTTTCTATATATAATTTAATCACAGTTTAAATAACAGATTATTTTCATCCAGCTAAGAGAAACAATGTGAAGTTGACTGTTTAGTCACTGGTTTGATTTACGATTTTGAGACAAAAAAAACATCTGACTGTACATGAATCATTACATATCAGAAATCACTGGTGATTTTGGTCTTACATGTACTCATAAACCAAACATATCAAACGATCTGTAACAAAGCAATAGTGACTTTTTTAGTCACATAATTGTATTGCGCCGTTCCTGTCGGATCCAATATAGAAGGCACAGCATCGTTCTTTTAATTCCAGGCTCTCTGCAAATCCAATGCAGCTACTGTGTTTTTCCCACAGACTGTATAAAACAATGGTGATGTCACCAGTAGGTTTCTGAAGAGCATTTTTGAAGCCCAAAGTGGCCGTCGCCATCTTGGCGCTTGGTATTTTCGTATATCCTGGCACTGCACAACATTTTGCACTATTCAAAGGCATGTTTATCGCTTAGTTGCTCAATCCAGTGTTAGCGTCACATCTGTTATTTACTTACTACTTGTCATGCGAGAATCAGTGGGCGGGGCTACAGTGGTAACGATGTAGAAACAAGTGTTGATCTTCTTCTGAAGAGGCGGTCTTTCAACTCTCTATGATGTAATAAAGAAGCACATTCCACAACGAGTCGTAATCTGGACTTGGTTACAAAATAAAAACAGTTTTTGGACTAATAAGGAAGTTTTCAGTTCTGATATTCTTGTAGTAAGATGACCTGTTATATGTCAAAAGCTCAAGCAAAATTAGATTTCTCAATTCATGACCCCTTTAACAACTAATATTTGAGGCACATTTCAGCACAAAATAAACACACCACTCAAAAAAACTCTTACCATGAGGTTTGCCAAATAAAAGTTCCGGTGCCAAGTAGTCAGGAGTTCCCAAAATAGGAGCCCCTTCTACACGTTCTGGACCTCTACGGACACTCTTTGGTGTCCTATAGGGAGTGTGAGACACAACCATCTGCTGTGGAGTCTAGAAAAGAAAAAGAAAATTTCATTTTAAAAGATTAGCCCATTTTCTTCTGTTTTGTTCGAGTTCCAAAAGGCTCCTCACCTGGTAAAGTGAGCCGCTCAGACTGGGCCTTTTCTTCTGAACCGGAGTCACTACAGACTGGGTGTTCAGGAAGGAGGTTGACGCAGACATCTCCATGGTATCCAAAGAGGCTAGGCTGAGATGTGACGTACAAGACCGGTTTATGGAGCTGCAGTAGCTCCTGAACGCAACCACGTTCCTGGGTTTGAGGAATCCAGGTGATTTGATCATAGGGTCAGACAGCCCATGAGGAAGGTCAAGAAGAGAACGCTCAGACTCACTCATATGTTGCTGCGAGCTGCTTTGCTTTGGTGTAGCTATTGTGGGCCGAGCAATCTCGTGTTCATCCAGCTCCTCGAAAGAGGACAACAACGCCTCATGTTTGAAGTCCGTCGATTTTTGTGGCGTGTTAACAACCAGTGACATCTCATGGCCAGAGCCGTCCAAGTCTAAACTAAGGCTTCTTCTGATATTTCGGTCTTCACCAGGTGAGGTCGGGGAGCTCAAGTTGGTCTCTGCTTTAAGCAAAGCCATCCCCTCACCTTGATCTTCCAGATCACAGAAGAGATTTTTGGCCACAGCTATGGGACTAGATTGCTTTGGGCCCATTCTCTCACCAATCGGTGCAGTTTTAACATCAAGCCCCACAATTGAGAAAATTCCAGTCAAGCCTGTGTGGGCCGTTGAGTTTCCCTCAGGAATATGGAAAGACCTTTTGTACATTGCGTCATTTTTCTTGCAATGGCTCTCAGCCTGCTCTGGGCTTTTCTCTACTTCTTCAAACGCTCTCTTTACTGAGGTTTTGGGCTTTACTGGTGGCTCTGGTTTCTTAAGACTGTTCCCAACTGCCTGATGGGGAACAGCCTTACCCAGTGGAGTGACACAGTGGTCTGTTGCACTGAACTGGAGCCTCTTTGCAGAAATATCGGTATTAATATTTCTGTTATTGTCCCCTTGGTTATTGAGCGAAGTCAAAACATTGCTGTGATCCTGAGCTCGTGCTGGAAACATCTTCCTCCTTTCCACAGGAGTCAAGGGAAGGTTTCTTGACATTCTTTTGCCCACTTCTCTTCCGTTTACCTGAGGAAGGTTCTCGCCATCTTGTAAATTCTAGAATTGCATGATATTGTACGATTTATTTATTTATTACATACACTACTGTTTAAAAATTTGGGTTCTATATGTTTTTCCTCTCTTTTTTTAAAGAAATTAATACTTTTATTTAGGGATGCACAATATATCGGCCACCATATCGGTATCAGTCGATATATATTCATTTTTAATGTTATCGATATCGGCCTGATTTGGTCGAGATATTAAAGCCAATAATAATGGATTATTTCCTTCAGCTGAGACACTTCAGATACACACTGTCCGCCATTATGGTTTTGAATTGCTATAAATATGATTTAAATCACTTCAAAAAGGGAAATAAAGAATTATCGGTTATCGGCCAAAATTTTCTTATCGGTGCATCCCTACTTTCTAAATAAAAGGACACATGTTTTGGGAAGTACACTCAGGGTCTTTGGGGTCTCCAAAGACCCCAGGCAACAAAATGTAATTTTTTTAACAAAATAATTGTTTTTTTTTTTAAAACACATGTAATTTTACTTTGTTCATTAATGTTTTTACTCCACATTTGTGCAGTTTTTGGAGGATTTATCAATTTTTAAATTGATATAAATAAATAAAAAAATGTAAATAGGTTTTTATACAAAAACAGCTCTTTATGTAAAATTCACTTTATAAAAGACCCACACTTCTAAATTGTATTCATGGGGATAACATGGATAATTTGACATGGTTTAGTGTAAGATTTTTTTCCATCTTTTGGAATATGCAGTTTTAAAAGTAAACAATTTATCACTTTTACCAGTAGATGCTGCAGAGCTCCACTATTTGCTATTTGACTGACTGAAAGACTCTTTTCACAAGTATTTTTCAGTTGGATTCATTTCTAAATATTATGAAATCACAATTATAACAATAAAAGCTACTTTTCAAAAGTCAAAGTTTAGTATTTTTTGTAATGAGAAAAATCAGTTTTTCAATATTATTACATGATGATGAGACCCTGCTTAGAAAATGGACAAAATTCATCCTTAAAATCAACATTTTTGAAAACCGTATTTTTTTCAGTACAAAGAAAACACTAAACTTTGACAAAAAGTAATTTTATTGTTGTAATTGTGATTTCATAATATTTAGATATGAATCCAAATGAAAAAGCGCATAGTGGCGCTCTGCAGCATCTACTGGTAAAAGTGAGTTTTTTTACATTTAAAACTGCATTTTCCAAAAGATGGCCAAAAATCTTATACTAAACCATGTCAAATTATCATGTTATCCCCATGAATAAAATTTAGAAGTGTGGGTCTTTTATAAAGTGAATTTTACATAAAAAGCTGTTTTTGTATAAAAACCTATTCAACAATTTATTTATTTATATAAATTTAAAAGATATAAATCCTCCAAAAACTGCACAAATATGAAGTAAAAACATTAATAAACAGTAAAATTACATTTTGTTGCCTGAGTGTGAATTTTTTTCTACACTAACATAAAAAAGATATCACTCCATTTTTTTTTTTTTTTGTAGATCTAGAAAGTGTTAACTGTACAAAGTTTCATGTCATTTGGACAAAGAGAATTTTTATTTTATTTTAGCAAACGTCGTTTGGGGTCTAAAAAGACCCCAAAGACCCTATAAGGGTTAAACCGATCAAAAGTGAGAGAAGACATTTATAATTTTACAAGGAATTGCTCTTTCAAATAACGCTGTTCTTTTGAACTGAACAATTGTTATCATGGTTTTCAACATTGATAATATTTGTATATTAATAATAAGAAATGTTTTGTGAGCACCAAATCAGCATATTAGAATGATTTCTGAAGGATCATGTGACACTGGACTAATGACCGCTGAAGATTCAGCTTTGCCATCATCACAGGAATAACTTTTCATATTTTCAAATAGTAGAGTTATTTTCAATGATTTCAATATTAATATTTCATATATATGTTATTACTGTACTTTTGATTAAATAAATGCAACCTTGGTGCACATAACACTCTTCTTTTAAAAATAATTATTTATCAAATGATAAAAGCCAAATAAATGTGTAATTGCCAAAAAACACAAAATATAAGATTTCTGAGGTTACACTTTATGTTAAGGTGTCTTGTAATAATATACATTTAAGTTCCGAGTAATATTAAGTAACTACATGTACTTAATTACCATAGAATTAGGATTAGGGTTTGGTTTAAGGTTAGTTGCATGTAATTATGCATAATTTAGTTATTACAATAGTAACTGCATGTAACCTACGTAACGATTCCTGATAAGTGATTATTTGCCCATTTGTAACTTTCTCTTAACATAATTCAGAAAAGGACAAAAAATATTTGAAGTATAACATACAATACATATGATATATAATCTAAAAATATATTAAAATATAGAAAATAATTAAAAAAATTAGGAAGACTGTTGTTTTTCCAATGGCAATAATTGCAAATTTTTTTGTACTTTTTGTGATAATACAATAATTTAAGTAGATTTATTTTACACATTCACAATATATTGGTACCGGTAATTAAGATTTTTTAAAATATATCGGTATTGTTCTTATGTTGAATATTTAATTGTGCTGCTCATTTCTCCTATTTTTAACTTCGATTATCTTTTGCATCAATTGCTCATTTGAATTTCATAATGCTATTAAATGTAATATTTAGCAAATCTCAAAATGAAAATCCATTTTTCACACTGTACATTATAATATTGTGAAACATAAATTCACTTAAATGACTGCTTATAGGTTTTAGTGTCATTTATGCAGACAATATAGTTTTGCTCGATGCACTATGAACCAAAGGCCCTTCCCAAAACAGAGATGCTGAAACAAACCTGCTCATCTTCCCACATCGGGCTGACGCAGTTTTCAGAATCAGTAGTGGATGGTAAATAGCATGATTGGTTGCTTCCAGCACTCTCAAATCTCTTCCTCGATTTCATCAGCCTTGGTGTCAAACTCCTAGCCAGCAGGCCGGGACTGAACACACTGTTGGATCCTAGAGAATATCACATGTCAGGCTTCACATTATTCATTTACAGCAAAAACAAATGTCATTCTAAATAACACTAATGACAGACTCCAGATGAACATTAAACATTACCTAAAGCTCGACTTGCGTGCACTGGGGAATTGAGGTACTCGACTCGTCTCTTCAGCAGAGGTGAACACAGAGAAGTATTCCTCTGCTTGAGTTTCCCACAGGATATGGGACTGCCCAACACTGTGCTGCTGTGACGCTTGCCCTCTGTCACCGGGGTATTCTGCCAATTCAAGTTGAAATAGGATATATTATACAAGCCGTTTTAAACATGTTGTAGATTTACATATATAGCAGGGCTCAACAACACGGATCGTCAATGACCCGGGCCAGTTAAAGGAGACTCTTTCACAAGATGCAATGGTGTCCCCAGAAAGTGTCTGTGAAGTTTCAGCTCAAAATCCCCCACAGATCATTTATTATAGCTTGTCAAATTTGCCTCTATTTGGTTGTGAGCAAAAACACGCCGTTTTTGTGTGTGTCCCTTTAAATGCAAATGAGCTGCTGCTCCCCGCCCCCTTTCCAGAAGAGGGCGGAGCTTTAACAGCTCAACAACAACAAAGCTGGAGAATCTCACGCAGCCAAAACGCAGTCTTTTGAAGGGCTGCACACTCTTTATATTTAGTTTGCACTACTTTTTTTTGTAACATACACATGCAGATGGATGTCTGTGGCTGTTGCATCTCACTGCTATTCACAATATCTTGTGGTGTGAATGATGCACTTAGGCAGCGTGAAGTTTTAAAAATGTACCAAGACTCCTGCGTTCTGTGGCACTTCATCTATCTGTTTTTAAACATGCACACATTCTGTGTGAACAGGGCTTCCTTCAAACCAACAAGTTCAGACAATTCAACCACTAGTTGATTTTAAAAGTATCATTCAAACATTAAAGTTTTATGTTTTCTCTTACACTCACTAAGGCTTGATCAATAATACATTAAATACAGCTAATTTGGAGAATATTACAATTTTAAATATGTTTTCTATATGAATATATAGTAAAGTGTAATTTATTCCTGTGATCAAAGCTGAATTTTCAGTGTCTTCAGTGTCACATGATCCTTCAGAAATCATTTTAATATGATCATCAAGAAATATTATCATCATCAATGGTGAAAGCTTAATATTTTTGTGGAAACAATGCACATTTTTTTTTCGGGATTTTTTTGATGATTAGAAAGTAAAAAAAATTCAGTACAGCCAAACTAATTTCCCTATTTTAAAAATTTAACCTTACAAGGTAATAAAATATAAAAGAAAAAAGAATGGCAGACCATTTAGGCCAAAGTAAGAGTGAAATATTTATTTCATAATTATTTCATTATTCAAAGATGCACATTACAAATACAATATAATATAAAAAATAAAATAGACTGCTTTATTTTTTCACAGCAGGTGCATTTAACAGTAGTAAGGACTGTCACTAATGCTTATTTCGGTAATCGGTCGTTATTTTGACAATTTGATATTTTTTTTGGTAATAAAATAGACCTAAGAAAAGACCTAAGCCTTTAAAATGACTCAAAATACATATATAATAACAATGAGGTCACAATATTTGGTTCAAATAAAGTATCAAAAGTAATCATATGGTTTTAAAAAACAAGTTTAAATACATAATATCAAAAATAATCAAATGCCTGCAGAGGGCGCCAACGACCTAGTGTCGTTCAAATCCTTAAAGCAGATTAAATCCTTGTTTAATATTGATTAAACGCCATTAATACAAATGTTTACTTTACTGACACTCAACTGACAGAATGCACTATAGCACAATACTATGATATTTCTTCAAAAGCAGATGGTGGAGACATTTTAATCGTCCATGATCAAAAATCATGATATCGCACATCTCTGAGTGTAAGCAAATACTCGTAAGGAGAAGCATTAAAGCAGCACAAGATGGCTGTTTCTTCACAGCTGGATTTACTAGGTGGAAAGGCTATTAAAAATAGAACAAAACAAACAAAAAACCTTATTGTTGAGCCATAAAATATACAAATTATATGAATCATGAAATCTACTCACGAGACCAAGAGAGCTTATCAGCGACAGAACTTGACCAGGTGTTCTGAAATAATCTTTTTGGGGTTTCACTAAAGAGGGTGTGGTTAAAATGTCCATCAGGTTGAGCTCTGGATGGTGGGAAAGGAAAACTGTGTTAATATCACAATAATATTTTAGCATTTTGGATGTTTAAAAAAAAAACAAAAAAAAACACATACCCCTGTCAAGTTTAACCTTGGAGAGCCCAAAGTCTGTGAGCTTAATGTGACCCTCATTGGAGATGAGCATGTTGTCTGGTTTTAAGTCCCTGAATCAAATGACAAAAAAAGTCAGACAAACAAAACACTAAAAATTACATAATTTCAATAAGTTTCAGAAATACCTGTGAATAACGCTGTGTCTGTGAAGGTAATCGAGAGCGAGCGCGACCTCCGAGATGTATTTCAGAGACATGTCCTCGTCGAAGTACCCATAAATATGAAGAAGTGATTTCACATCTCCTCCAATCAGATACTCCATCACCTGTCAAAGCATCAAACATGCATGAACCAGCTAAAGATTCACATTAATGCTGAGGTGAATTCATAAATCAGGTACATGAAGCCTGTTATTTTTATTGCTATTCAACATTTTCCCCCTCACTTCTCATCAGATTCACCCTGATACGCACCAGATAGACTTTAGTTGCGGTCTGAAGAGAGTAAAACAGGTGCACAATGAAAGGACTTTTACTGAGAGCCAGAGCGTCTCTCTCAGCTTTCATCTGATCAGTCATGTTCTTATCCACCATGTCTGCTTTCTTCACCACCTGCCAGACAAAAGCAGCGTTTCCTTAATCAATGCTAACAACTTCAAAACGGTGACGACAAATAATAAAAAATACTAATTAATAATAGATATTACCATATTTACGGAAGAGGATTAGGGATAAGTAATAATAAAAAATAAAACCATCTAGAAATTAAAGTCATTATAATGCGAGATTAAATTAGTTAAATTAAAAAAAAAAGAAAGTAGAAATACAATGTCGAGAATAAAATCATTAAATTTCGAGAATGAAGTCGTTGTGTTGAGAAAAAACTCGTTAAAATTCAAGAAAAAAGCCTAAATAAAATGTTGAGAATAAACTCACTAACTTTAGAATATTGTTAAAAAAAAAAAAAAAAAAAAAAAAAACATGTTAAATTTCGAGAAAAAAAATCCAAAATAAAACGTTGACAAACTCAAATTGAGAATAAAGTTGTTAAAAAAAGTTAAATTTCGAGAAAACATTTCTAAACATTTTATTTTGACCTTTTTTTTGACTTAAGTTTTTTTAAACGACTTTATTCTCAATTTAGTGAGTTTATTCTCAATTTTATTTTGACTTCTCAAAATTGAACTTTTTTTTCCTCAAAAGAACTTTATTCTCAAAATTTAATAAGTTTTTTTCTCAAAACGACTTTTCTTGAAATTTAACGAGTTTTTTTATGAAACAACTACTTTATTCTCGAAATTTAGTGAGTTTATTCTCAACTTTATTCCAACTTTTTTTCCCTCAAAATTTAACGAGTTTCTCAATTTTATTTCAATTTTTTTAAACACGACTTTATTCTTAAAATTGTATTTGTTTATTCTCAACATTTTGACTTTTTCTCGAAATCGAATGAGCTTTTTCTCGAAATTTAAATTTTTTTATTTGCAACATTGGATTTCGACTTCTCTAAATTGAACAAGTTTAATCTCGCATTATAATAACTTTAATCTCGAGATGGTTTTATTTTTTATTATTGCTTGGCCCTAATCCTCTTCCATACCATATTCCCCCAGTTGATTGATTACATTTGAAACATTTTAATGACATATTAGAGTTAAAGTTACCAATGATTATTTTTTATGGAACATTGCAGTATTTATTATAAACATCATTTTTTTTTTTAATTCATGTGCCCTCATGATCATGAATCAATATCTTCTCCTCTTGCTGCATCTCTTCTCTTCTCTGATGACGAGGGCGGAGCAACCTGTCACTTACATGAGATCCACCAATAGCAAACCACAACCATCCAATCAATTCCCCACAGACAAAATCAAGCCCCGCCCTACATTTGTTCTTGTTTGAGAAGCAGTTTTAGTTTCTCGAGCAAGAACTTAGTTTGTTAACGGTCACTGGTCCACAGCCATTACATATTTAAACAGTAATATTCTATACTAAACCTAAACTAAACTATATATCATTTGAAAGCTTAGAATCTCTAGTTTTCATATTTGGTGACTCATTTTCTAAATAAATTACAGAGGAGCAGACATTTATCAATTTGCAACAAGCATATTTTCATACTCATAAGGCATGTTCAGACCTTTATTTTGAAATAGCGATGAACATGAAAAATCATTAAAGATTGGTTGAAACATGTTTGTTTTCATGCCAAGAGTTCAAAAGATAACATCCATTCAATTTTTTGAGAAAAAAAGGTCTGAAAATGTTTTTAATAGAAAAAATAAATACATTTATGATTGTGGCGGCGATCTATAACCCACATACATGTTGTTTTTATGTTTATTAGAGGCTGAATTCATATCAAATTCTGCCAAACTTCCCATACTACTTCTATATAGGATGTCTACTTCATAAATTGTATGAAAATAATGGTTCAGATCACTCAAAACCATATATGGAAATGGAGGCGCCTTTATATGGTCAGTAATGGAGCTTGGGTGTCATCTAGTGGAAAAGTGTGGTACTGCACCCAAACAATCTTACTGAAAGCTCATTTTTTGAGATATCAACCTGAAATTTGGAACAACTTGTTCAGATTTTTGGCTTTGATTTCCTTGCAGTTTTAGAGTAAAACTTGTTTTGTAAAATATATATTTTATATAAAATAT
>RJVU01068486.1:1446652-1474344 GCA_003731715.1 Anabarilius grahami
GGAAAAAAATCCTGGAATGTTTTCATCAAAAACTTTAATTTCTTTTCGACTGAAGAAAGAAAGACATGAACATCTTGGATGACATGGGGGTGAGTAAATTATCAGGAAAAGTTTATTTAAAAGTGAACTAATCCTTCAAGTATCAAAATCGGTTTGAATTAACGTTCAAAGACAAATAAATGAACAGTCGCTTGTCGCCACCTGCTGGCGAAACAATGTAGTTCATACAATCGTTATTTGAAGCGCCATGTTACTTTTTGCCTGTCGTGTCTTGCCAGTTTTATGCATTTAAAAACAAAAAACAAATATAAAATGATAAACCATAATAAATATAAAATATTAAACTCAAAGCAAATTCAGGAATCACTTCAAATGAGTAAATAAACATTTTCATTTTAACAAATGATCGAATATAATAAAACGCTCATAATAATCATGAATTAAAATGGTAACAGATGTATAAATATGTATTGTTATATAGAATAATAAATAACGAAATACCTTGATCGCATAGAGTTTAGAGTTGCATTTCTTTCTGGCGAGATAAACCTTCCCGAAGGCGCCTCGACTGATGGGTTTGACCAGCAGAAAGTCCTCGATGGAGGGAGCTTTGACTGCGCCGTGGGCTTCCATCTGCTCCAACATCAGTTTAATGCGGTCACACGCCTCTTTCAGAGACGCTAAACAACTTTATGGTGATTATTGTGTCGAAAATCAAACACAAATCACCATAAAAGCCTTTAAACGCGACATACATTCGAACTGTATGAGTTTGAATAGGGCACAGTTCAGTCCAGCGCCTCCATTCTCACTGTTGACAAGCGGGACGAGTTTGTTTTGAAATTTGAAATGTGCCACATAAATGTGGGTCCTAAAACGCGGTGGTTTAGCCGCCCAAAAGTGTTAAAAAATAAATAGTCGACTGGAAAAATGAATATTTATGTTTATTCGCGATTGTATAAGAGCTGAGAATTATTGTATGAATGTTATACTTTTTATTTTATCCTTAAACCAGTAAATAACTGTTAAATTTCCTCAAAACGAGTCAGGCAAATATTTTGGCTACTCTTTAACAGAAGCAGAAGAGCGGAAGAAGAGAATGCGCCCTCTGCTGGACAGAGTGGCATAATAAAAGCCTGTTTTAGAAATCTTTAAAACGTTTTTATTGTTGGGGACGTTTATATACAAAAAACAATATAATTGTTTTAATCCCAAAGATTTTGGGAACTGGCCCACAAACGTCATAAAACTGAAGTACAACCGAAAAACACGCAATAATTAAACACTGATTGGTCAATCTTCAACAGCGCGGAGAAAAGTAACAGTTTCGATCTGTGTGTTTTGGATAATAATTTACCAGAACAATGAGTTTAATTTATAACTTATGCGCTGGTTATTATATCTAATTGCATCTTTTTTAAATCTAATATGTGGCTATGGAATAAATGTATGCAAGAAAGAAAAGAGCAATCATAATTCCATAATACAAATATTACAATGAAGAAATATCGGTCATTATTTTCAATATTTTGTTGACTGAAGACTCTTTGAAAGCTTTAAAAGTTTGTGAACTTTACAAATTTATGTAATAGTTTGTCTCTTTTGTTTTATTTTTATGCATAACTGTATATAATGTTAAATATCTGCATTTTGAACGAAAGTGCGTGTATAATGTTACTGTTTATTAAAGGTGAATAGTGGAATATTTCTAAAAATAAATATACATAAACATTAATTTTACATTTCTTACATTTTGTAAACTTTAAAACATATTATAGCCGATTGGATTACATTTTTATGGATGCGCAACTATTATAAAAACTAATCTTAAATGACATGTTAAAAGATCTGACTTGACAAATCGTAATTAATGTAAATTATAAATAATTAGAATATATTTTACCATTAAAAGCCACGGGGTGGCGCTGTAACCATCTCATATTGTACTCATGGATCTGATCCAATGTCATGGCAATTCATACATATTTTACGCCTACCTCGCTCGTATGCTTAGCAGTGTCTACACTGCTGGAATTCAAATAGAGAAGAAGAAAGCTAGTTCAAGATGAGCATTTATGGTTAAAACTTATATAATTTTCAATTTTTTTCAGAAAATGAGTGATGGTTTTACTAGATAAGACCCTTATTTCTCATCTGGGATCGTGTAGAACAATTTGAAGCTGCAGTGAAACTAATTTTGACCTTCAACTGTTTGGTGCCCATTGAAGTCCACTATAAGGAGAAAAATCCTGGAATGTTTTCATCAAAAACTTTAATTTCTTTTCAACTGAAGAAAGAAAGACATGGACATCTTGGATGACATGGGGGTGAGTAAATTATCAGGAAAAGTTTATTTAAAAGTGGACTAATCCTTCAAGTATCAAAATCGGTTTGAATTAACGTTCGAAGACAAATAAATGAACAGTCGCTTGTCGCCACCTGCTGGCGAAACAATGTAGTTCATACAATCGTTATTTGAAGCGCCATGTTACTTTTTGCCTGTCGTGTCTTGCCAGTTTTATGCATTTAAAAACAAAAAACAAATATAAAATGATAAACCATAATAAATATAAAATATTAAACTCAAAGCAAATTCAGGAATCACTTCAAATGAGTAAATAAACATTTTCATTTTAACAAATGATCGAATATAATAAAACGCTCATAATAATCATGAATTAAAATGGTAACAGCATATTTATAAATATGTATTGTTATATAGAATAATAAATAATGAAATACCTTGATCGCATAGAGTTTGGAGTTGCATTTCTTTCTGGCGAGATAAACCTTCCCGAAGTGGGGTTTAGACGAATCGTATGAATTCGTATGAGTGACGTCGTACGCAGTGTTGTCAACTGCTTTCAGTTGAAAGTAGCTTAAACTGTAGTGCATGTGACGGTATCAAATTTTCATGTTGCGATAATTGCTTTTATCACGGTATACGGTATTATCACAATATTGAAATAAGTTGTAAAAAAAAGTGTTGTCACAGTTTAACAGGTTTAAGAACTCTTTTTCATATAACAAAAAGAACTCTGAACATTTAAATACAATAACGCAGTACACAAATTATAAAGTAAAATGTTTCAAAAAGATTAAAGTGCAAAATAATTAAAAAGAACAACAGGTAACACTATTGGTAACACTATTTAACGTTAGTTAATGCATTAACTAAGATTAAGAATGAGAAATAGCTACATTTGTTACAGAAGGTATTATTTTTTTGTTAATATTAGTTTAAAAATACAACTGATCATTGTTAGTTTTAGGTCCATTAAATAATAATTACAAGTTTTGATTTTAGTAACGCTGATAAACATTAACTAGAAATTAACATTAACTAAGATTAATAAATGCTATTTTAAATGCGAATAAATGCTATAATAAAATAAAAAAATGTTATTGTCATTTTGGTAATAATGAATTAACATGTTAACTAATGAAGCCTTCGGTCATCAAGTGTTACTGAACAATAACAAATAATCAGAAAATTTTCAATCATTAGGGCATGTTGTAGTCCAGATTAAAATGTTTAAGTTTGAAAATAAATAGCCAGTTAAGTCTTTAAGTATTATTGGTGCTGTGATGAACAACATTGCGAATACAAAAAAATGTAATGGCTGTTTGAAGTATTTTAAATACTGTAGTAGCGCAGCTGCTTTGTTTACAGGTTTTCCGGGGTAACCGCTGCATTTCTGCTTTTCCATCAGCGCCCTCTGCTGTCAGAGAGTGAACGTGCACTTTCATTCACTTGTTCTGCCATGTGCTTCTCGTACACGTTGGGTTTGTTTACATGAGTGCGCGTGCCTCTTTGACGCCGCATACAGCGGTGTTGTGGATTTTATATGGCTGATGGGGAGAGCTTTCTCAAAATGTAATATAAAAATTTGAATAATTTGTAATAAATAATTATCCACGGTATTTTGAGGTGCCCACAGTAACAATATTGTGTGTATTCATTATCGTGATATATCGTATTACCGATGTCTATTAAACTGGTAGCCATGTCGATAGATGACATCATAATGGCTAATTCATTGATCTATATAAATATGAATATAGATCGGTGGGCAAAATAAGAATCTAGATAAGGTTTGTCCATGAAGTTGCTAGATTTGTTCCTAAAAAAGTCTCAAAAGGGGCGGGGAAGTCACTAAATCTATTGACAAAATTGCTAAATTGGCAACACTGGTACGACCTCACTCGTACGAATTCGCAACCTCTTAAAATATGTACGAATTGGCCGTGAAATAGCGTTGCATGGATCATATGCATCGATTACTTGACAATTAAAGCTGCAGTAGGGAGTTTTTAGAAAACGTTGACTTAGCCTGAAAATTTGAACAAGCACAACTCACAGGTCACTCCCCCTTGCTCTCTGCTGCGCTACAGCCCTCCCTCCTCAGCTCCTCCCTCCACAGCTCCTCCCCCATCACAACGGAGCCTGCCGTGAACGCGCAGGCTAGTAAGCAAGCAGGGCCACCGATGACGGCGGATAAACAGTTATGGCACATTCACTGATACGGACGAAACATCAACAATATGATTTACATTGACTATGGCCTGCCCATACTTTGACTACAAACTTGGTCCTCAAAACATTACATATTTTGCAATACATGTAATGTAACTATATGACGTTGCACTATTTCTATAAGTAATAAATAGATAGTAAGATAATATAACGGTAACTAACGTTACAGTATGCAAAGGACCATCCTGAAATCTACAAGAAACCATGCCATACATAATTTGTCAGGCCTGTTTTGAAATGATCTTAGTTGTGTAGTTCTTAAAAAATGAAACAAATCAAGCAGGGATACTTGGTTTTTAATCCTTTCATTTACATTTACATTTATGCATTTGGCAGACGCTTTTATCCAAAGCGACTTACATTGCATTATACATTTGTATCTGAGTATGTGCAATCCCTGGGATCGAACCCATGACCTTGGCATTGCTAGTGCCATGCTCTAACCACTGAGCTACAGGAAAGCCCTTTCAGGACACGTAGCTCCCTCCACCTCGGAAAAGCCGCTCCGATATTTACCCTCGTTTTATTTCGGGCTCTATCTAATTCTTTCTTTTTGGCTTTTTTATCATCGTCATCTGTCTTTTTTTATCGTTTACCCGTCTTTATTTTATGAGCAGGTGCCACTCGAGGAATTGGCAGTTTGGATTGTTTGTCCGCCATAAGCAAAGCTGGGGCACACCGGTAATCTTGAATTTGAACAAAGCACAAGAGCTTGATTGACACTGCTAAGACACTCCTCCTGGCTCTGATTGGTTGTTTCTTACCGGAAGCGGTGTATTTCTGCAAATAGCAATAGGACCACTGGGAGGAGCCAGAGGAGCTTGATTTTTTCACAGATTATTTGTCTCATATTCTACTGTCAGGACATAATGACAGGTTTAACAAATTTGTAAAAAATACATTTTTACAAAAGTTACCTACTGCAGCTTTAAAGCTGCTGTCCGTAAATTTTTTTTTTTTTTGTTCAAAATTTACAAAAATTATATAATGAGTAAATACATCATGAATCCATTTTCCCAAACCGTGTTTTTGTCTTATTCTGAATCACTACGGTACACCTATAATAAGTGTTAATATTCGGACTATTTTAGACTGGTTCGGGTCGTACCAGTGCGGAGTAGCACAGTACCTGTGTGACTCATCATAGACATAAACAGAGAGAAGAAGCTCCGGCTACAATGTTCTTCCGCAAGACGCATGCAGTTCCGCTTATTAACCGCTAGATGGAGCGCCAAATTAAATTTAGATTAATGGATATGTGGATAACTGAACTGAAAAGTGAAAGATTGGTACTCCTGTGTTACTTTAAATAATAATAATAATAATAAAAAAATTATTCATTGTTTTATTTTCATTTTATTTTTTAAATCAGACTTCTTTTCAGAGTAGGGGCAAATTAATCTCTCTCTCTCTCTCTCTCTGCCCCGTGCATGTCTTTGATCACAGGTTTGGAAAAAGGCAGCTGTCGTGCTGCTCCCTCCTACAGAGCAGAACAAACGCTATATTCATCTGCCTCAGAAACTCCCCCGAGCAACAGACGGAGCACAATAATATCATTAATGCAGCTGGACGCAGAAACACACACCGTCTGATCTGATCCACTGTCAGCTCTCACAATGTGGAAGATCTGCGGTGTCCTGGTCGCCTGGGCTCTGCTGCTCATCCTGCATGTGCGCGCTCAGTCTCAAAGCAGGTAAGTTTCTTCAGTCATCATGCACGCGCACGGGACGCTCATGTATGATCACACACATACGAAAGCGTCGCGCGTTCATGTCGAAGTTTTGTGATTCGAGATCAGGCTGTATTGCAGAAATGAATGCAGCATCGATGCAGGTGTTTATTGTTCTTTCTCTTGTCTAGACAGACCTTCACGTGTGGTGGGAATATCACAGGAGAGTCGGGTGTTATCGGTAGTCAGGGTTATCCGGGCGTCTATCCGCCGAATACCAAATGTGTGTGGAGAATTACTGTAAGTAACTGATTTATTATGTATTCCGGTAGCTGTAAATGACATGCGTCTTCATTTGCATTTCCTGAAGGAAATATATCAGTGCCCTGCAGCTGAAGAATCGTTTTACATTTTAATGTAATAAAGTTTTTTAAGGCTCTGGCACTGTGAAGATTAAATACTGCAGCGAAAATACAACAGTTGCCATGTAAAGGGGGCTATGGTTAAAAAACCAATCAGAATACTATAGCAGAATTATTAACCAATCAGAATTTATCATGCAAATATAATGACAAACCCGCGGTAGGTTCGATTTTGAATGGCGAACACTCTTCTCGCCTCTGAATATCATACTTTCCTACTTGTAAAAAAAGCTGTCCGGATTCACGATTCGAGTTATAAAGTCAGAATTGAGAGATATAAAGTCAGAATTGCGAGATATAAAGTCAGAATTGCGAGTTATAAAGTCAGAATTGAGAGATATAAAGTCAGAATTGCGAGTTATAAAGTCAGAATTGAGAGATATAGTCAGAATTTTGAGTTATAAAGTCAGAATTTTGAGATATAAAGTCAGAATTTAGAGAAATAAAGTCAGAATTGCGAGTTATAAAGTCAGAATTTTGAGATATAAAGTCAGAATTGCGAATTATAAAGTCAGAATTGCGAGATATAAAGTCAGAATTGCGAGATATAAAGTCAGAATTGCGAGATATAAAGTCAGAATTGTGATATAAAGTCAGAATTGCGAGATATAAAGTCAGAATTGTGATATAAAGTCAGAATTTTGAGTTATAAAGTCAGAATTGCGAGATATAAAGTCAGAATTGCGAGTTATAAAGCCAGAATTGCGAATTAAAAAGTCTGAATTTCGAGATATAAAGTCGAAATTGTGAGATATAAAGTCAGAATTGCGAGTTCCGTGTTTAGATGCAAACCCGCAATTGCAAGAAAAAGTCAGAATTGCAAAATAAAAAGCTGCAAATACCTTTCTTATTTTTTTTTATTTCATGGCGGAAACAAGCTTCCATAATAATCAGTGGGTTAATGTAATGGCGAAGAAGAATATAAAACCAGAGAAACCAAGAAAAAATGTTTATCATTGGATTTGTTACATAGCAGGTACCAGAAAACATTTGACAGATCTCAAGTTAGCATAGACCCTACCAAATCTAGCATTTGTGGACATTTGTGTTTCATACACACCTGCACACATTAATAATGTTTACTTGTTTATTGAATACAGTACATACTGTTAAAAATTAGCAATGTTGCACATTGTTCAGTAAGTGCAAAGTTTGTATTTTAGACAATCTCTAAGTCCGTTTTTCACAGTTTTAATCTTAAATCTTTGTTTGTATGTTTAGTGTTTTGGGGTGAAATAAAAAAAAAAAATGTGTTGGTATTTATATACAGTTCTGCATTGCATGTACTGTACTGATGATGCAATAGAAAGTCGTGGCAAGAATCAGTGTGTGGTTGTGATCTGTGTTTGGTTTGGCTGCTGGCCACATTACATCCTTGTGGCAACACCAGACTCATTCTAACATTTTATTGCATTGCCATCATTGCATATAAGAGACTCAATTGGTGACCTGTCTGAGTAAGAGGGTTTTTCCACTTTATTTTAAGAATCTTAATTATGGCAGAGAATGATTTCCATGTTACTGCAGTAAAAAAAAATAGTTGGGTCTCAATATGACGTCTGCTTCTTGCAGGTTCCAGAAGGCAAAGTGGTCGTCCTTTCGTTTCGTTTTCTCGACTTAGAGAGTGACAACCTGTGCCGGTATGATTATGTGGATGTTCATAGTGGCCACGCCAATGGACAGCGTCTCGGCCGCTTCTGTGGGACGTTCAGGCCGGGAGCCCTCGTTTCCACAAGCAACAAGATGCTCTTACAGATGGTGTCTGATGCCAATACAGCTGGTAGTGGTTTCTTGGCTGTGTACTCTGCTGCCAACCCCAATGAACGGGGTAAGAACATCATAAAAATGTACCATAAATTTAGCAATTAATAAGATGTTTTGCTGTGTTCAACTCAAGCCAAAGGAGTTTATTAGATGTTTTAAAGGGTTAGTTCACCCCAAAATGAAAATTCTGTCATCAATTACTCACCCTCATGTCATTTCAAACCCATAAGAAACACAAATGAAGATATTTTTTAATTAAATCTGAGAGGATTCTGTCCCTCTATTGAAAGTCTATTCACCCAAAACTCATCATAAAAGATCATAAAATAAATCCATATGAATCAAGCGGTTTAATCCAAGTCTTCTGAAGAGACACAATTGCTTTATATGATGAACAGATTTAATTTAGGCCTTTATTCACATGTAAACATTGATCAGCGAACATTTATAGAGCACTCAAATATGATAAACAGAAGCTCAACTTGCTTGACGTGTGAGAACAAATCTCATTGGTTCTCATGCATCAAGCAAGTACAATTGAGCTTCTGTTTACCATATTTGAGTGCTCTATAAATGTTCGCTGATCAATGTTTACATGTGAATAAAGGCCTAAATTAAATCTGTTCATCATTAGGGGTGTAATGGAACTCATTTGTGAATGTACTGTTCTTCTTCTTCTCTTTTTCCTGCAAACGGCATTGTATTAACGTACGCGCCCCCTTCTGGATTGTAGTGTGGATCGCCTGTGACTGACTGTATTCGTTCATCGTATAAAGTGATTGTGTCTCTTCAGAAGACTTTAATTTAACTGCTCAATTCGTATGGATTTATTTTACATTTATCTCTTTATGAATGTTTTGAACCATCAGAGTTTTGGGTGAATTTACTGTAATGGAGTGAAAATGCATTTGAAAATGAAAAAAACAAGTCTAATGGGTTTGGAATGACACGAGGGTGAGTAAATGATGACAGAACACATAGATTGTTTGTAAGAGGGCAAAAGGTCAACTTTAATGAGCAGTTAAGAGCTATTCAACATCTAACAGTTCCTAGAGAACTCAGAGGTCAATATGATGCTGGGGAAGAGAAATGGATATTTAATACCCCAATAAAAACCGTTTTCGTTCAGTAAATCACTGAAAGACCATTTTGATTCTCACAAATGGAAGAAAAAATCTGGTTTTACTTTGACTAGTTAAACATAATGGGATTTTGTCTGCAGGGATTGACAGTTGATTTAGAGCTCTCTGGAGGATCTGGAAGCTGGAGATTATTGCTGTGTATTTCATGGCATGATGTTGAATTTCTCACAGACGTTTTTCCAGTGAATCAGTGATTGGTCAGACCCCCAGAGGCCGTCTTGCTCACGCAGTAACTGTATAAGTGACGAGACGTCTGCATGGCTGGAGTAAGACAGCTGGAATGTTAATGATTTAGATTGTATCTCTGTTTTTTGTCCATCTGTTTGTTGACGGACGGCTGATGTGTGTTGGTAACAGCGGAAGCTTGCAGTTAGAGCTGCACGATTAAGTTCACAATCTCAATTCAAACACCCATGCAATCTTATTCCTAAATGATAACGATTCGGCTATGTCTATCAAACCTTTGACAAGTACAATCACAGCGAACATTCAAATCTGCTGCTGAGCCAGAGAGAGTCATTGTCATGTTTAGGTATGAAACGTTTTCACAGTCTTTCCAACCACACAATTATCAGTATTTCTGTGTTACAATAATTCAAATTTTCACAGAAGGACTGAGATAAAAGTTTATAGTTCAGATATAAACACTGATGTCTAAGGTAGCGATCAAAAGTAAAACACCTTTTGAAAGTAATTTGACATTTCAAATAAAGATAGTATCGATTACATCGTTACACCAGTAGGTGGTGACGAGACTGTTAAAAAAAATGTGTCATTGAATCGTTCATTCAAGAGATTTGTTCAAAAACAATGATTCATCCAGTAATGAAACAAGTCTTTATGAGTGAGTCATTGAATCATTCATTAAAACCGATTTTTACAAATAATAATAATTCATTTAAATGAATTAAATATTTTTAAAAAGAACATTTTGTCTGAACCTGTAGTAAATTACATGTTATTTTGTTATTCTATCTATTCAGAATCATGATCTCTATTTTGAACAAAAAATTAATAAATCATGATTTTCAATTTATCCAGAAACATGCAACTTGCAGTCATCACATCACATCAGGTTTTAGTTTTGTGAGTCTTATGAAAAAGGTCACATTTCACGCTCAGTTTATAATTATATTAGTAATAATAATTAAATGTATTTTACCTTATTTAATTCAAATTCAATTTTATTTGAAGAAAATTAAGCGTATTTTCAGGACCACTAATATTTTCCACATTATTTTCACCACAATTAAAGGATAATTTTGCTGATTTTCAAGCAGTTTTGCATTGTTACAATGTAAATTCAATAATAATATGTAAAAGAACAATATGCACTCTGTTTAATTGTCAGCAAAAGTTTTCAGAGCAAAAGCTGTCAAAAGTATGCAGGATGATGAAGATGATTCATTTGACCTGTTTTCAGAAGTGTGCACTTTCAACGCATACATTTTTTAACGTTTTAGTTGAAAATGTTGTTGTGTAAACGGCCCCTACAATAGTCCGAATATAAACATTAATTATAGGCGTACTGTAGTGATTCTGGATAAGACAAAAACACGGTTTGGAAGATGGATTCATTTACTCGCTTATTATATAAATTTTGAATGTAAAAAGTTACATAGTGTACATTTCAAATTAGTGTACATTATTGGAAACATTTTCAAACAACTTTCCCAAACACTATTGGCTGGACAAACAGATGCCCCTGCCCCAAACTCACACCATTGGCTGACCTAGTGTTGCTGTTTCAGGCTGGTTCTGATGCTCAAACAAACTTTTCCAGAAAGTAAACCTACAAATGACGTACTTATATTTGAATTAGCACATTAAACTGTGTTTTTGCATCTAAAAATGATTCACTTTTATACTCAAAATATTATTTCTTTATGATTTTGGGGTGAAATATCACATTTATGACAGATCTATTGACATTCAATCTTTTAGTATAGCATAGCAATCCAAAAAGCATGTTTCAAATCGCACAGAGTGAGGTTTATTGTGCACTTTCATCATATTTTCTGGTGCAAAAGTAGGCTTAGCACCTTTTAATACGGGCACCAAAATCAATGCACACATCTTTCGGTGGGATACAGTTCTAGAAGCATCAGCTCTGGATAAAGGGTATTGGCAGCTGTGTAGAAGGATTAAGGCAGGAACTGCATGCTGGGACCAACAAGTCTGTAAACTCTCTCGTAATGACAAGACTGTAGGGAAGTAAATTTTAGAGTCTGCCAATGATGGCGCTGTGCAATTATCTCATGCATTCCTTTTAATTAGGGGTGAACGACCTCACACTGGATGCTTGGTCTATGTTTAGCTCTCATGGAGTTTAAAGGAGGAAACATTTCCTAAACGCCTGTCTGAATGGATGTTTACAGGAGATCAGTACTGTGGTGGGAGATTAATGAAGCCGTCAGGAACCTTCAAGACCCCTAACTGGCCAGAGAAAGACTATCCTGCTGGAGTCACGTGTTCTTGGCATATAGTAGCACCAAAGAACCAGGTGGACTCTTTTATTCATTTGCATATTGCAATCTGAGTTGTTTTTAGTGGATTTTTTATCCTTAACTTGGCTACAAAAACAATGGCTTAAAAATAGTGATCTGGATAATGACACTAACACAGTGTCTACACCGGACGCAAGCGGCGCGCCGCGACGTGTCAAAAGATAATAGAACCCATTATAATCAGTGATATTGTCTACACTGGATGCGGCCCAATGCGACACAACAAATTCCTGGCAGTAAACGGATTACCCGTTTTATTTCTGACGTAGTCCAAGTGCTTTCCAATGGTCAGTTTGTCGCAGTTAGTGTAGACAACTTTTAGCTGTTGCAGCGCGATGCAACGCGAAAAAAGTTGTGTCTGGTGTAGACACAGTGTAAGGGTGTGTTCACACTTGTTGGTTTGTTTAGATGACTTTGGTCAGTATTGTGTTCATATACAACCCAGATTCCGGAAATGTTGGGACGTTTTTTAAATTTGAATAAAATGAAAACTAAAAGACTTTCAAATCACATGAGCCAATATTTTATTCACAATAGAACATAGATAACATAACAAATGTTTAAACTGAGAAATTTTACACTTTTATCCACTAAATAAGCTCATTTCAAATTTGATGCCAGCTACAGGTCTCAAAAAAGTTGGCATGGGGGCAACAAATGGCTGGAAAAGCAAGACATTTTGAAAAGATTCAGTTGGGAGAACATCTAGCAACTAATTAAGTTAATTGATATCAGGTCTGTAACATGATTAGCTATAAAATGGATGTCTTAGAGAGGCAGAGTCTCTCAGAAGAAAACAATGTTCCTCAACGTCAAATTGCAAAGGCTTTGCAAATCTCATCATCTACAGTGCATAACATCATCAAAAGATTCAGAGAAACTGGAGAAATCTCTGTGCGTAAGGGACAAGGCCGAAGACCTTTACTGGATGCCCGTGGTCTTCAGGGCCTCAGACGACACTGCATCACTCATCGGCATGATTGTGTCAATGACATTACTAAATGGGCCCAGGAATACTTCCAGAAACCACTGTCGGTAAACACAATCCGCCGTGCCATCTGCAGATGCCAACTAAAGCTCTATCATGCGAAAAGGAAGCCATATGTGAACATGGTCCCGAAGCGCCATTGTGTCCTGTGGGCCAAGGTTCATTTAAAATGGGCTGTTTCAAAGTGGAAAAGTGTTCTATGGTCAGACGAGTCCAAATTTGACTTTCTTCTTGGAAATCACGGACGCAGTGTCCTCCGGTCTAAAGAGGAGTGAGACCTTCCAGTGTGTTATCAGCGTTCAGTTCAAAAGCCAGCATCTCTGATGATATTGGGGTGCATAAGTGCATACGGTATGGGCAGTTTGCATGCTTTGGAAGGGACTATGAATGCTGAAAGGTATATAAAGGTTTTAGAGCAACATATGCTCCCCTCCAGACGACGTCTATTTCAGGGAATGCCTTGTGTATTTCAGCAGGACAATGCAAAACCACATACTGCAGCTATTACAACAGCATGGCTTTGTCGTAGAAGAGTCCGGGTGCTGAATTGGCCTGCCTGCAGTCCAGATCTTTCACCTATAGAGAAATATACATCAAAGACGACCACAAACTCTTCAGCAGCTGGAAACCTACATCAGGCAATTAAGAATGGGACCAAATTCTACACCATTGTAAACATGCCCCCGTCCCAACTATTTTGAGACCTGTAGCAGGCATAAAATTTGAAATGAGCTCATTTTGTGCATAAAATTGTAAAATTTCTCAGTTTAAACATTTGTTATGTTATCTATGTTCTGTTGTGAATAAAATATTGGCTCATGTGATTTGAAAGTCTTTTAGTTTTCATTTTATTCAAATTTAAAAAACGTCCCAACATTTCCGTAATTCGGGTTGTATCAGTCAAACTGCACCAGAGTTTGTTTGGAAGTGGACAGAGTGTGCACCAGGGTTCGGATGGCAGCGTTTACACTTATTCAGATGAACCACACTAACAGAGCAATTGCACCAGAGTTTGTTTTAATCCAACCAAACATGCCAAGTGTGAACACACCCTAACTTTGCAACATCGACAGTGTTATTGAACTGAATTGAATCAACATTGAACCGACTTGAGCTGAATAATGACACTGTTGTCTTCAGTATAGCTGCTTATAGCTGAATTGAACTTGTTTCATAATCAGTGAACTTTGCAATATTGACACTGTTATTGAACTGAAATAAAACAACATTTAACTAAATTGGGCTGAATAGAGACACTATTAACTTTTGTAGAGCTGCCTTACATCTGAAATTGAATTAATTTTATAATTAAATTTACAACACTTTGTAACAATCTGTATTGTATGCTTTCATTATTGCAGATGATTTGCATATAGCTTAAACAGTTGTCATTTTTCACAGATTATAGAGGTAAAATTTGAGAAGTTTGATGTGGAGAGGGACAACTACTGCCGTTACGATTACGTAGCAATTTTTAATGGTGGAGAAATCAACGACGCTAAAAGAATTGGGAAATATTGTGGAGACAGCCCACCAGCGTATGTATCAATCCATCATATATATCATATCAAACGAATTACAAAAGTCATTTGCTCTGTATATTCAAGATATAAACATGCTGCTATTAGCAATACGTCTTTATTTGCGCTTCATAATCTGTGTATCTCTCTGCTTTAGGCCCGTGTTCTCAGAGGGGAATCAGCTCTTCATTCAGTTCCTCTCAGATCTCAGTTTAACAGCGGATGGCTTTATTGGTCATTACAAATTTAGACCCAAGAAGTTTCCCTCCACAACCGTTCCACCAACCACGACAGCACCACCCACTACCACCAGACCTATACGTAAGTATAGAGGGCAATTCTCCTTAATCATACTGGATGTAGTTCGTGATTTTAATGTTAGTCTACATTATATGGGTTGTCTTACAACCGTAAGACAAAAGAGGTCATATTATGCCCTTTTAAAAAGTTTTTAATGTTCTCTTGATTGGTCGGCTGGAGCAGTGTGTTGTGATTGGTGTTTGGGAAAAGTCCCGCCCCTTACCATAACCGCCAGTTTCAACACACTACTAACTAACTCAACCAGGCCCCGCCCCTTCATTCTGCGTATAAATTATTTAAATGAGGAATATTGTGAAGAAAACTCGACTACAACGGAGGCATTTCAGGAGTTCAGAAACACTGACACTGATATAGAGAAGAACTGGAAGTTTGCAGAGCTTTTTCATTCTTAAACAGCAACATTACACAGTAAAGAAAGTTGAAACAGTAAAAAAGCATAATAGGTCCTCTTTAAAAATCAATGAATATTCATTAAACATCCCTACTGAAAAGACCAACAGTTTCAGCCATTTGTCACCAGCCATTCTGGTGTTTTTTGCAAGATGAAGCTAGTCACATGTGAAATGAGTTAAGTAGCATTCTGGCACCTTATGAAACTGCAGTCATATGAGGCAACGTGAAATCGTATTGTACATCTGTTTCAAACACGTGTTAGATATGATAGAATGGACTAAAAATGCAGTGGAAAGTAAACTGATGCAGGTGCCAAGATCACTCAATACGAGCCTGTCGATGAGAGAAGGAACAAAACAAGCAAGAGGAAAACTCCTGACGCTGTGCATTTGATCATGTTGCTGGAAAAATCATTCTTAATCAGTATTTTTGTCATATTTTCCAGTAAAAATCTTCCGGAGCAAAATTGCATAGGACTTTTTCAGAGAATTAAACACAATGTAGAGGGTTTACTTTATGCCTAAGAAAAAAAAATATTCATTCATTATTTGTCTATGCTGTCTTGGAGAAACAAAATGGATATTTAAAGGGTACATATCATGAAAATCTGACTTTTCCATGTTTAAGTTTCATCAGTGTCGACTCCGGTTTGAACAATGTAAGGCTGAACACCGTTACTGGCAATCCTCATTTTGGCTGCGTGAGATTCTCCAGCTTTGTTGTTGTTGAGCTGTTAAAGCTCCGCCCTCTTCTGGAAAGGGGGCGGGGAGCAGCAGCTCATTTGCATTTAAAGGGACACACACAAAAACGGCATGTTTTTGCTCACACCCAAATAGGGGCAAATTTGACAAGCTATAATAAATGATCTGTGGGGGATTTTGAGCTGAAACTTCACAGACACATTCTGGAGACACCAGAGACTTTATTACATCTTGTTAAAAGGTGCATAATGGGTCCCTTTTAAGAGATATTATTGGAAAAATTTGCAGAATTCTGTGTAATGGATCTAATCATGAGGCAACGCAAAGTCACATTG
The DNA here is from genome assembly GCA_003731715.1 of Anabarilius grahami. Lineage (NCBI taxonomy): Eukaryota > Metazoa > Chordata > Actinopteri > Cypriniformes > Xenocyprididae > Anabarilius > Anabarilius grahami. The sequence goes on from RJVU01068486.1 coordinate 1,462,952, forward strand.
TGAAACAAAACCTGAAAATGAATGGAAGTGGAACATTTCTTGTATGTGTTGCATGTATACTCTATGCTATATATTAAAGAAATTAATACTTCAGTTTAGCAACAAAGCATTAAACTTTTCATTTTTATTTCACATAAATGCTCTTATTTTGAACTTTCTATTCATTAAAGAGTCCTGAAAACAAATGATCTGGTTTGCAAAAAAATATAAAGCAGCAGAACTGTTTTCAACATTGATAATAATCATAAATGTTTCTTGAGCAGCAAATCAGCATATCAGAATGATTTCTGAAGGATCATGTGACTCTGAAGACTGGAGTAATGATGCTGAAAATTCAGATTTGATCACAAGATTAAATTACAGTTTAAAATCTATTCAAATAGAAAACAGTTTCTTTAAATTGTAATAATATTTCACATTATTACTGTTTTTATGGTATTTTTGATCACATAAATGCAGCTATGGTGTGCATAACATTCTTCCAAAATCTTACTAACCCCAAACTTTTGTGAGCTATGTATATATAATACTTCCTAACTTTGCCTTTGTACAAAATGTGTGAATTCTGTGAAATGCACGTTAAATTATATTAAATATTGTTAAATAGAGCTGGGAGTACAACACTGCTACAATACTGTATCATGACCTATATAGCCAAAATATTTAATATATGAGATCTTAAGTTTATTGCCTGTGGCAACCTAAGCAGACAAGCTTTTGGAATATGCACTGATATTATTCGGTGCATATTATTTCATCTAAACTGAATTATTTAAATAAATATGTAATCGACAGACAGGAATTTAAGGCAACTTTCCATCCTTTTGTTCTTTGATATTGGCTTCAATATCCAATTTCCGGAGCTTGAACCTAACCCACACTTTCTCACTTTTTGCACGCACATACTAAAAGACAAACTCCGCTGGCTCAGAGTCAGCACACTACAGTAAAACAACTTTTTGAAGTCCTTTTTTTTTTTTGCTATCTCTGCTCTCCTCTCCAGCTTTGAAGTACTCTGCAGCGCTGTGTCAACAGAAATGCAAACGGAAGGGAACCCCTGAGAGCCACTACTGTTCCAGCAACTTCGGTAAGAGCAGCACTCTGCAGTTAATACTAACTTTTTTTTGCTGACACATGAATACACACACACAAAAGTGCAAAGTGAAATGGGAACTTGTGGGTGGGGGGCATGAGAATAAGTGGAAAAAAGCAGCGATTGTTCACATTTAGTCTATAATCTTGTGCATGTTTTTATGCATGCTATCTTTGGCCTGCTGGTTTGTGTCAGCGTGCTTCAAAAGATTCCTTGAGCATTTTTTGCCCTCAGCACAGTGGATTTGTGTGTGGGATACAGTGCTCTAGTGTAAACACTGCAGTGGACTGGGGATAAACCGTTGGTAAATGAGAGTGTTGATTCAGTCAAGCTCTTTGGCCGCAGTCGCTGCCCCTGGAACAGGTCTGCAATGTTCACATCCAGGAGTGAGCAGATATTTCATTATGATTTCTGCTGTTTACTTGGATTTGCATAAGGGGAAATCCTGTGGTTGGTGGAGACCAGAGTCACATTGAGAGAAACAAGACCTGAACGAAGGTGGAAAATTACATGCACATCAAGTCAAATTGGTTTAATCACACCCTTTATGTACTGCGGAAATGGATAAACAGTTTATGAAAAGTTTGTTCAAATAGGCTTGAGCCATATTTAACATATCCCAAATTTACTATTTTAAAACTACTTGTACTATTTGGTCTATCCGGAGGAGTTTAGTTTATTTGAAGTGTTGGCATTATAAGTAACACGAGTTATGTAATCAGATTACTTTTTTCAAGTAACTACTATAGTATTACTAAACTACTAACGTTTCAAGATTTGATAGAAAACACTTTTATTTAAAAATAAAAAAGACATTAATTATAACCATCAGATGGCAGCAGAGGAGCATTTATTGGCTCATATTAGCCATTTCCTGTAATAGTTTTTCATTCAGTTTCGATTTTGAATAAATATTAAACATAAAATAGGTTTAAAAATACATTTCGTCAAAGTTTGAAGTACTCACAAAATCTCATGAAAACAATAACTTTTCTTGTGAATGAATTACACAGAAAACGATTAATGATTCAATCATCAATGATTGACACTCTTATGTGAAATCTCACATTTTATTTAATTAATCTAAATAAAGTCCAGAGTAAATCTTTAATTTACAGTGTGTTGACACTTTTTTTCACACAAAAGTGTGAAAACTGGTGTTCGAATTGAATTTTGCTGAGGAACACTGCGATTTGGAATGAAAGGGCCTTTACACTTGCCAAAAAAAACAACATTTTTGTTAGTAAAAAACAAACAAACAAGCTCATCCCAGGTGAGAAAAGTAACGCAAAAGCAATGTAATGCATTACCTTCCATAAAAAGTAACTAAGTAACCCAATTAGTTACTTTTTAGGAAGTAACACAATATTGTTACACATTACTTTTAAAAGTAACTTTCCCCAACACTGCAAAAAAAAATTAAAGCCTTACTTTTAGTTTAAAAGTCTCTAAAGCCTTGTTTTTGTTTTGTTTATATTTTTTGACCCTTTAGTGATCACTGGAACCGTTATCACCGCTGTAACGCGAGGAGGTAGCATGTACGCCACCATCTCCATAATCAATGTCTACAAGGAAGGTAACCTTGCTATCCAGCAGGCTGGCAAAACCATGAGCACAAAGATTGTCATCCTTTGCAAGAAGTGCCCCTACGTCAGACGAGGTAAGTGCCTGCCTCAGCTTGCTGTAAACAGTAACACTTAAGCCCAAAGTACACTAGCGTATGCAAAGCATTTCAAAGTATAACCCATTTGACATGTACGCACACACAGGCGATCGATCACGTGACCTACAGAGTCAGTTGCGTCATGTCCCCGCCATTCACAAATCTTTTCCCGTGTCCGTCTCATTTCAGAATCTCGCCAGAAGAAGTAGGTCATCCAGGTACTTTTTGCCTACTCTTTTATGAGTACTGTGAATTCAGACATACTTCTTTTGTCACATAATGCTTTTCACCTACTATATAGTAAGGAAGCATGTGATTTCGTATGCAGCCAGTGTGTGCAGTAGAGCTGCACAATTCTGGATCAATTAAGAATCAATTTTTTTTTTTCAAACCGAGATCACGATTCTGAACAGACAGCTAAACAAAATAAGATGTAATCTGACTAAATGTTAAGTACAGCAGTCTATTTAAAATGGTTAATCAATCTGAATTAATTATTTAAAAACAAAACAAAAAAAAAAAACAGTTTGAATGAATGATTCAATGACTCACTCATAAATAATTCACTTGTTTCATTACTGGATGAATCAGCATTTTTGAATGAATCTTTAAGCCGAAACCTTTCCTAGGAACTAGGGACTTTGGGGTGGTACTCCGTGTAAAAATTTCCCCCTCAGAAAGTACCTGCTCACTAGGTAGTACTTTTTCAAAGTTCCGGAACTTTCAGGGGTGGGACTTGGGCGCTGAACTTGCTGATTGGTTGAGTTCACGCAGCATTTTATTTCAATCACCATTTTAAAAATCTGTTGCAGTGTGTGCAGTAAGAGTTGTTCGCTTTTCGAATCAACAATGGAGTTTAAAAATTAAGACCAATGGACCGACGACGAGATTTGAAGCACCATGTTACTTCCAAAAGGTGATTTCCTCTATTTTGATCGCTATCGTAGACGTCAGTGTTTATATCTGAAATATAAACTTTTATCCCGGTACTGCTGATATAATTATTGTAACACAGGAATAATGAAACTCTGGTTGAAAAGACTGTTTGTGAAGCTTTTTCATACTGTACATGATAACTGCTCTCTTTGGCTCATCGATTTTGTCAGATTTAATAGACACAGGCGATTCGTTGTCATTTAGGAATTAGATCACGTGGGTGTTTGAATCGAGATTTAACGATTAATCGTGCAGCTCTAGTGTGCAGTTAGAAAAACGGCACTGCGGTGATTACAAAATTCACGTCACACGCACTGTACACAACACCTAAAAAGTGAAGTATACTTTGGGCTTAATGTGCTAGACAGTTTCATCTGTCACAGACATCTGCTAAAACACATTATTTTAACCTCTCATATTGAAAAAGTAGTTGTGTTCCTGTTAGTAATGCTTTTTTGCTTCTCAGTGTATAAAAATGAAGGAATATTTCAGGTTATTTTCCGCTTTATTGCTGGGAACAGCAGCTGTTGCATGATGTCGGTTACCACAAATTGAAATAACTTCCAACAGGTTTGCTATTGAACTACTGTGAGCTTTATTTGTTTGTAAGATTTAAAAAAGGTGAACGTTCCACAAGTGTTTGCAAAACAAAAAGTTGCTGGTTCTACTTTGGTTATGAAACTTGTTAAAAATATATAGCCTAAAAATAAAAGTATGAACTTAAAAACTGCCGAGAACCCCACTAAACATGGTTTAATGCCAAACTCACTGTCAAAATGTCTTTTTTTTTTTTAAATGACGAAATCTCACTGTCATATGTTTATACGGTATATAAACATATGGAGTGGATATTGCAAGTGAGGCCCCAGAGAAAAGCTGATCCAAAGCCCTTCCTGAATGTCTCTGCCGTTCCGTCACTGCATTCAGGTTTTTTCTGTGTGGTGTCGCTAGGTTTGAACTACATCTTCATGGGCCAGGCAGATGAGGAGGGTCGTGGAATGATCGCCCCCCATCATTTCATCATGGCTTTCAAGGCCAAGAACCAGAGGGCCTTTAACATGCTGAAGAACAAACGTTGCTGAGCTCTTACGGACAATCTTTAGTCTCGAAATCCACACATGGATGTGTGATGTCTTCATATTTGCCCTGCATGTCCCAACTTCCTTCATCGCCCTCTCCAGAGGAGGCCGAGGACTGTTGAAGCACGTGGCACAACAACTGGTTGGGTTCTCTTGGTTCCTACTTCTCTTCTTACTGTTGTGATGACCATCAGCAAGAGCAAAAGTAGTAAGATATGACAGGTGAAGAAATCCGGAATGTAAAAATCAAGATTATGGTGTTTTGAACGGCACAGTTTACAAGATATTTGTAGATTTTCGATCCAATAGCAAAGTTAGAGAAGCTAAAAGGCAATAAACTTGCTGTTTTTGAAAACATGCTGGATAATATTGAAATATTTTCATAGAAACAGATTCCTAGAGGTGAATGTTAAGTTATAAATTATTTGTTTTATGAGAGGAAAAATAAAGTTCATTATCAGTTAAAGTCTTGGATATTGTATTTATTATTGTTTATTTGTATCTTTATTGCATAGAAATCTTTTCCAGAATCAGATTTCAGTTGATTTTAAAGAAGTTTTCAGAGTTGAAAATATTCTTGTCATGTCAGGACATCTGTTTCTAAAATTGCCTTGGGGCTCAGAGTGCTTTAGTGTGAAGGGCACTATTTTAACGTTTAACTCCTTAGTAAACTATTAAAAGGGTCATATTCTTTAATTGTACAGCATTTTATTTTTCTCCCCTTATAAAGTTGAGCCAGAAACAGCTGTGACCATTTTACATACTCTCTCTGATCATTAGAATTAAGTAGACTGTTACTGTGAAATAAGTAACAAGTCCCAGTAATGAATACTAAAGAGGTGTTACTCTGTAAATGTGGGTAAATTTCTGAATGACCTGCTTTTTTGCTCACAATTAGCTAGAAAATAAAAGTTTATCAATGCAAAGTTTGAAACTTTGACAGTAACAACATGCCGGATATAATTTCATTCATACTACCCATATTCAAACATGGCCTCACCCCCTTTGTTGTGTGTTCTCGGGGGCGGGGTTTATGTAAATTTTAGGGTTTGTGATGTCATAACCTGGGAAGAAGCTTTTTGTAGTCCCTGCCAGCCGTTTGTTGTAGTCCTTAAAAAGCGATTTCTGTAAAAGAAAATATCTCCCTTTGCATTGAACTTTGAGCGTCTTAACTTTGCAGATGTTGTTTATGCTCAAACAGCAACATTACACACTAACTAAAGTTAAAAAGTTAAATCATAATCAAGGATAATTTAACGGTCGTTAAAATTCAAATGTAGTACCTACTCAGTATGCAATTTCAGAAACACTGTGGGTCCTCAAGAGTAGGGTTGAAGAACTCTGGTCGACAATACGTTAAATGTGAATTAGTCTTAAAATACATAACATGTTTAAACACTGGAAAAGCTGCAACAGTTACTAAGAACTTAAGCAAGTTCGATATAAAACATTTCTTTATAATAAATGTTATTTATTTGAAAAGAATAACACTTTTAGAAAACAAGTAGGATGCAAGAATATTACATAAGTTATGGTTCTGGAGACTTTGGTGCAGAATAAACAGAGCTTAAGAGAATTCCAGTAGAGTCCCAGGACTTTTTTTGTCACCTTACATCTTCCAAAGAAAAAAAAGAAGAAGAAGAGCATTGCTGAGCATGCTGGGTAACTTTTACTAAATGGTCATGGCTTAGCTTCTGGGGTAGAACATGGCATATTTGGAAGTGCGGAAGCCCAAAAGGTCCCTCATTTCATTGCGGAACTTGGATAGGTCTTGCCGCAGATCGTTGAGGTTCTCTACCGTTGCCTGATCCATGCTCTGCATCTTCTGCCTTGTGGAGGTCAGGTAACGGTGCACTAGACAGCACATAATCTTCTGGTAGTTCTCGTCTCTTTTCTGCTTCAGGTTCCTCCATTCCTAGAAGCAAAAAGTTATTGGGTCATTGGTAAGCTGACTTTAAGGCAGAGGTCTCCAAACCTGGTCCTGGAGGCCCGCTGTCCTGCAAAGTTTAGCTCCAACACACCTGCTTGAAAGTTTCTTGTATACCAAGTGAGACCTTGATTAGCTGGTTCAGGTGTGTTTAATTGGGGTTGGAGCTAAACTTTGCAGGACAGCGGCCCTCCAGGACAGAGTTTGGAGACCTCTGCTTTAAGGCATAATATTCTAGAGCTCACTAAAATGGTGTAAGACGGTTCTCGGCCCCAATCTTGCACCTGAAGGGCAAAATGCTGAAGAAATGTGCTCTAGAGCAGTGGTTTTGAATCCTCATCTTGCAGTTTCACCCTCTTTCTTGTAGACAACGAAAACTCCCTGGTATGTTTCAGGCCCTGAACCTCCTTTCTTGAGGTACAAATGCGTGAAACCATTTGAGAATTGGCACTAGCCAGGAACATGGAATGTCTTTGGAAAGGCGGCAAGTAAGGTTCACAAATCCACTGACCAAGCACCTGTTCCAGCACCACTTCCATGCTGTAAGCCTGTCTTTAGAAGCAACGGTTTTTACTTGAATGTCAAATCAATCGATTATTTATATACCACTAAATTCAAACTATGGATACACAGTACAGTACACAGTAAAATCCCCAGAGTTAAATCAACTCTGCTCGGAGTACATATGGTCCCTCTCTAAATAGTGTTAAAGTAACACTGAAGCAGAGTTAAAGTTAATGAGATAATTAAGCAATTAATAAGGCTGTGACTGAAGTCAGTTGTAGTTCTTGTGTTTCTCTTTTCTTCAGTGATTCTGCTTGTTAACAGCAGGTGTTCATCACTAATGCACAATCATCACTTAATTAATTGTTTAATTATCTTATTAACTTTAACTCTGCTTCAGTGTTATTTTAACACTATTTAGAGAGGGACCATATGTACTCTGAGCAGAGTTGATTTAACTCTGGAGATTTTGCTGTGTAGGTAGATTTTCCCAAATATAAGTTCGCATAAGTCTTGCATACCTTGAGGCTATTCTGTCTCTTGACCTTGCCTGTGGAGGTGTGAGAACAGATCCATTTGCTCAGGCTGATCACCAGGTAGCACAAAGTCTTGGGTGAGGGGAGGATGTTGAAGGGTGGAGGCAGTGTGCACTTGTCATTAAAGTAGCTAAGCCACAGCTTAGCCCGAGCAAACTTCCACTCCTTATCTTCATGGTTCTGCAAGCAGATAAAATCATCAATGTACAACAATGATGCCTTAACTACCCATTGGTCATTGCCTGATACAAGTCTTCTTGAACCAAAGAGTACCGAAAGAGCTCTATCCATTAGTATTCCCATTGATCTTAATCATGAGCGATTGGTCACATGGCAGAACTGAATGCTCTTGAGCAAAGATGGCAGGTTTCAGGTCATCTATTTCCAGGGTTATATGTGCCAGCTGATTAAACTTTGGCTGAATCCGAAACCCTTAATCACTATTCCCTATTTTAGTCCACTAATACAGTTCACAAGGAGTGAATGTAAACAAGTGAGTGAATTCGGACAGCTGTTGAGCATACATCGGTTGTACACTCATTGTTGCAGTGCAATGTAACATATAATGAGTGCACTCGATAACATCCACTATGGTTTCAGACACCACTACAAATGGCTGTCCCCTCAAATAATACCCTGTTTAAGGGTATGGGGGCGATTTCAGATTCAGCCTTTGTTGAAATGAACGGGAATGCTAATAGATAGACCACCTTGAAACAACCAATAAGACTGCATTAACCTCTCTACCGCCCCCATCAGGTTTGGAGAACCTGTAGCGCAGGGGTTCTCAATGCTGGCCATCAAGATCCACTTTCTTGTGGAGTTTAGCTCCAACCCTAATCAAACTCAACTCTTTCTAGGAAGCTTGAAGATTAGCTTCTTCAGGTCTGTTTGATTAGGTTTGGAGCTAAACTGTGCAAGATCTCGAGGACCAGGGTTGAGAACCCCTGCCATAGCGTTTATGCGATGTTAACTCAGGTGAATGGATACTATGGAACTTCATTTTATTCATTCTACTTGACGGAAACACACAATTATGGTAATTAAATGTTAAGAAATCACCTATACGATTCACATTTTTGGAATCGAATCAAGGGTCACTCACAGCAATCTGTCTGAAGCTCTTATGCAGCATAGCCACCAGGAGTTTAGTGAGAACGATGACTACAACAATGTTGTAGGTTCCGACGATAAGAGCACCAACAAATGACCGCAGCTCCTCTGTGTAGCTGATCCTTGTGACGAACAGAGCCACGTGTGCCAGAGAAAAAATGTACCAGAAGAGGGCATAACATGTCCCCATGAACCTAGAGAAAGTTGAAGATAAACGATTAAGGTAAAAGATTACATTAAAACAGAGCTTTCATATTCTTTTCATGGTCGACATGGAGCCTTGCATCTTTAGAACAATGATTTTTGTCACAAAAACACTACTTTGTCTTCAAGGGGTCACATCATGAAAAGGAAGAGCTCAGAACTCAAAACTTCCTCCCCAGTCCAAAAAGAGCATTTATTGAAACAAAAAACATCTCATTTTGAATGAGAAATGTTTATGGCCCCTTTAACTTTTGTTTTTGCACCTTTTTGGAAAGACGGCATGAGTCTTTGAGCAAAAAAAATGATCTAAAATTTTCTAATTAGTGTAAGTGTAAAAGTACGTGTGAAAGGTGTCCTTGCTCTGCTGCTGACAGAAGATGCCCCCGCAGTCCTTGGTTTCATTTTTGGCTGTGGATGGATCCTTCTGGTCTTTTCCATACAGCTGTGTCAGGCCAATGGTGAAAGAGATGAGCACGAGCAGGAATAAGCCAAGAAACTTCCCAAACTCCTGTAGCATCTGGCCCATGGAGATCTGCAATGACAAATACACCGGCCCGTCCACATCAAAGAGAAAACGGAAAAGTCTTTTTCTTTGTGTTTTTCACTTGTAGGCGACAACATTGTCAAAATGATCCCCATTCCAACGAATCTGTATAAAAAAAAAAACACTGTAATGTGAATGCCAGGCCAGTAGTGGGCGATGTCACTTTGTAAAGAAACACATGCCTATAGGCTGAACACATAATACGCATGCGCATGACGTCATAGTTTTCACAAATTTAGCATTTTGAAACCCGTTTTCAAAAGCTTGCATTTTCAGGCCCCCAAAATGCCGTTGTTGTGTAAATGAACGGCCAAGCGCATAAAACGTTTTCCATTTTTAGTTGAAAATGATGTCGTGTAAACTTCCTCAAAGACATGGACCACTTTTACGGCCGTGACACAACAAGCTGACGTCAAAGAACTAGCGGCATCACGTCAGCTGCGTCCGGGCCAAAAAGCTGCTCTTGAACACAACACAAATGCTGCGTCCGAAATCGAATACTTCCCTACTATATAGTATGCGAAAAACAGTACACCAACAGAGTAGTATGTCCAAATTCAAAGTATTCGAAAAACAGTAGTCGAAAAGTCCCTGGATGACCTACTTCTTCCGGCGAGATTCTGAAGTGCACATTCGATGGACACTTTACTATCCCATGATGTAACTGACACCGGTAAGTCACGTGATAAAGACAACATGGCAGATGTAGTACGACCAGATTACATTCATACAACCCCCATTCATACTATATAGAACACACTTTTTTAACAGTTGCAAAGTTCAAATTCAAGTGTAGTATCTACTCAGACAGATACGCGAATATCAATCACATTTTGTTGTCATATTGGCGTACTGGAATACTCAGGAAAGAGGATGTAAAATTAGAACAGCTTTCTGTCTGTGTTGTCTTGACCTCTTAGCTCACTTTTATCACTTTCTCTTTTATTCTCATGGAACTACTCGTTCGCTAAACTGAACAGCCAATCAGAGCAATCTCTCACCAGACGGGCCGATGCCAATTCAACATGCTGAATTGGGTGAACTTATCATATGCACAGAACGTTCTTATGAACTTCCGCAATAATATAATCCAGCTGGAAAACTTCTGGTGAAATGTCACTTGTTGGTGTGTCGGTATCTTCACTGTCCTGATGTCGCTTTAACAGCATCAATGGTGTAATACTTAGTTTATAATCAGAATATAGTCACTTAAATAGTCAGGCCTAGTGTTAATTTAGTTATTCAAACTAAAGACGACATAAAAAAAAGACGTGTCTCTCAGTGTTCCTCCTCGGCAAAATTCAATTCGACCATCAGTTTTCACACATTTGTGTGAAAAAAGCATCAACACACTGTAAATTAAAGATTTATTGTGCACTTTAGTTAGATTTGCTGAATAAAATGTGCCAAAATCATTGATGATTGAATCATCAGTCGTTTTCTGTGTAATTCATTCACTAGAAAAGTTATTGTTTTTCATGAGATGTCGTGAGTACTTCATACTTGACAAAATGTATTTTAAACCTTGTGATTTTATAATGTTAAATATTTATTCAAAAGCGAAACTGAGTGAAAAACTATTACAGGAAATGGCTAACATGAGCCAATAAATGCTCCAATAAATGGTTATAATTAATGCCTTTTTTATTTTTAAATAAAAGTGTTTTCTATCAAATGTTGGATTTCATCTTGAAACGTTCAGTTTTACAAATGGAGACAATCTCAGAAGGATGAACAAATAATGTTTTTGGTCATCACATTAAAAATAACATTTGAAGTGCTGAAAAAATGTTG
>RJVU01068486.1:1474456-1500426 GCA_003731715.1 Anabarilius grahami
GAAAAAAGCATCAACACACTGTAAATTAAAGATTTATTGTGCACTTTAGTTAGATTCACTGAATAAAATGTGCCAAAATCATTGATGATTGAATCATCAATCGTTTTCTGTGTAATTCATTCACAAGAAAAGTTATTGTTGTTCATGAGATGTCGTGAGTACTTCATACTTGACAAAATGTATTTTAAACCTTGTGATTTTATAATGTTAAATATTTATTCAAAAGCGAAACTGAGTGAAAAACTATTACAGGAAATGGCTAACATGAGCCAATAAATGCTCCAATAAATGATTATAATTAATGCCTTTTTTATTTTTAAATAAAAGTGTTTTCTATCAAATGTTGGATTTCATCTTGAAACGTTCAGTTTTACAAATGGAGACTAATCTCAGAAGGATGAACAAATAATGTTTTTGGTCATCACATTAAAAATAACATTTGAAGTGCTGAAAAAATGTTGCGTGTGCCGTCGGCTTGGTGCATCACAGCATATTTTTTAATGATTTTGTTTTTTATTCTTTTTGGAGCATCACAGATTAGTTGTATGAAGATTCTTCAAAAAGAAAAGAAAAAAAAAATTACAGAATCTCCATTTTTGGGTGAACTGTCCTTTTAACCCGGAATAGTCTTTTCGAAATATGTATATATTTGAGAACAGCTATTTATGGGTTGATGATCATGGAAATTAAAAAGTAAATATGGCAATGTTCTGAAACAAGTTAATTTTAAGTGTTGGATGTCATTTTAAACTAACTTCATATATCAGACAACAACTAGTCACTGATAAACCCAGCTCGAGTAAATATTGGTTTTACTCATTAGGGGGTAATGGAAGGGGAACATTTCTCGGTTGCAACATTAAGCGACCTGTACTTACACACATACAGTAGACTAGCTCTTTTAAGGTGCCTACCTCTATCTGTGCTTTAGATTCCACTGGCCTTTCCAGTGTGAGCTGAGGACTAGATGAATTGCTTGTGTCGAGTCTGACCGGTGAACCATAATTTTCTGTACTGTGTGTTTGTTCTGAAACATTGGCAGAGTGTTGGGGATTTTTTTTCTTTTCCTATTAATGTAATTAGTTTTCTTGTCACTCTTAAACCCCTTTTCTACATCTAATAATTTTCAACCTTTGTTTAACCATGGTAGTTTCAGCAGCCATTCTCTGAAGCCCCAAATCCAACCTCACTGGCTGAATATTCTATTTGATGCCTGATTAGGAATCCTATAATAATACTGCATCTTTTAACATTTCAGTCCACTGTTTTGTTCTGTTTCAAGAGTGTTAATGTTTTGTGTAATGTTCTGACACTACCGATACCATTCTGGACTGTATTTATTTTCAATAGAATTTTTTGCAACAATGTAAAAGAAAGAAAAAAATAAAGTAGTTGTAAAACAAAGTTTACTACTGTTATACTTAAAAGTATACTTTTATACACTAAAAAGTGGACCAATTTACCCAGGATAAAAAAGTGCAGTAAAATACACTTTAATTTAAGTCCTCTACACTAATTTTGTACTTAATATACAAAAAATTATTATTTAGTACTTCTTAAGATAATCTTAAGAACATCTAAGTGTACTCAACTGTGCTATTTTGAGACACCATGAAATATGAACTAAAATGTGCTTTGAGATGTACAGGTCCTTCTCAAAAAATTTGCATATTGTGATAAAGTTCATTATTTTCCATAATGTAATGATAAAAATTAAACTTTCATATATTTTAGATTCATTGCACACCAACTGAAATATTTCAGGTCTTTTATTGTTTTAATACTGATGATTTTGGCATACAGCTCATGAAAACCCAAAATTCCTATCTCAAAAAATTAGCATATCATGAAAAGGTTCTCTAAACGAGCTATTAACCTAATCATCTGAATCAACTAATTAACTCTAAACACCTGCAAAAGATTCCTGAGGCTTTTAAAAACTCCCAGCCTGGTTCATTACTCAAAACCGCAATCATGGGTAAGACTGCCGACCTGACTGCTGTCCAGAAGGCCATCATTGACACCCTCAAGCGAGAGGGTAAGACACAGAAAGAAATTTCTGAACGAATAGGCTGTTCCCAGAGTGCTGTATCAAGGCACCTCAGTGGGAAGTCTGTGGGAAGGAAAAAGTGTGGCAAAAAACGCTGCACAACGAGAAGAGGTGACCGGACCCTGAGGAAGATTGTGGAGAAGGACCGATTCCAGACCTTGGGGGACCTGCGGAAGCAGTGGACTGAGTCTGGAGTAGAAACATCCAGAGCCACCGTGCACAGGCGTGTGCAGGAAATGGGCTACAGGTGCCGCATTCCCCAGGTCAAGCCACTTTTGAACCAGAAACAGCGGCAGAAGCGCCTGACCTGGGCTACAGAGAAGCAGCACTGGACTGTTGCTCAGTGGTCCAAAGTCATTCGGAAATCAAGGTGCCAGAGTCTGGAGGAAGACTGGGGAGAAGGAAATGCCAAAATGCCTGAAGTCCAGTGTCAAGTTCCCACAGTCAGTGATGGTCTGGGGTGCCATGTCAGCTGCTGGTGTTGGTCCACTGTGTTTTATCAAGGGCAGGGTCAATGCAGCTAGCTATCAGGAGATTTTGGAGCACTTCATGCTTCCATCTGCTGAAAAGCTTTATGGAGATGAAGATTTCGTTTTTCAGCACGACCTGGCACCTGCTCACAGTGCCAAAACCACTGGTAAATGGTTTACTGACCATGGTATTACTGTGCTCAATTGGCCTGCCAACTCTCCTGACCTGAACCCCATAGAGAATCTGTGGGATATTGTGAAGAGAAAGTTGAGAGACGCAAGACCCAACACTCTGGATGAGCTTAAGGCCGCTATCGAAGCATCCTGGGCCTCCATAACACCTCAGCAGTGCCACAGGCTGATTGCCTCCATGCCACGCCGCATTGAAGCAGTCATTTCTGCAAAAGGATTCCCGACCAAGTATTGAGTGCATAACTGAACATAATTATTTGAAGGTTGACTTTTTTTGTATTAAAAACACTTTTCTTTTATTGGTCGGATGAAATATGCTAATTTTTTGAGATAGGAATTTTGGGTTTTCATGAGCTGTATGCCAAAATCATCAGTATTAAAACAATAAAAGACCTGAAATATTTCAGTTGGTGTGCAATGAATCTAAAATATATGAAAGTTTAATTTTTATCATTACATTATGGAAAATAATGAACTTTATCACAATATGCTAATTTTTTGAGAAGGACCTGTATAACATATATCTCAGTATTTAAAAAAATTAATTAGTTACCACTTGTAGTACACTTGAACCCATCTTTCATACACTTTTAAATATACTCTTCAGACATAGAAAATAGACTTATGAATATAAGAATAAAATATAACAAATATATGTATATATAAAATTGTATTGCCCACATATTTTTACATTAAATAATTAATTTCAAATGTATCATAACTATGTTAATATTCCCTTTATATGATGTAGTTAAGTATATGTTAATGGTGTTTTAATGGCAATTAATACATACTGTATTTTTCATGAAAATCCACAAAAATAGAACTTATTGACAGTATATATAAAAATCCACTAAACTTGTATGTATATTTGGTTTACTTTATCTGACTACACTTAAAATCAATTGAACTGTTAGTGCTAATTAGTGCATTATATATACTAAAGTATACTTAAGTACCACAGTTGGGAAAATGTACTCATAATAACTAGTACATTAGTAATATATTTTTTAATAAAATCAATTTACATTAAACTTGGGATTAATCTATAAAAGTATTCAAAGCACACTTACACTAATAAAACTCCTCTGGATATTTTTGCGGTATACTTTATTTCAATGCACTAAAAATCAATTTAAGTATGAGTGGTATTTAGTATACTTTTTCAGGTGCACTAAAGTACTACTGAAGTAGAAATATACTTTTAATTAGTGTATTTATAGTGTATAACTTTTACAATTTTTTAGCACAAAAATAAGAATGTATACTTGCTTGTATTTAAATATTTTTTTAGTGCATTCAAGTATACTTTATTTTTACCTGGGTATAGTACCAAGTAGTGCTGAAATAGTACACTTACAAGAATACTATCAGTACATTGATAGTATAGTATACTTAGTATACTACATAAAATATACTTTACTTAAGTTAACTTTAGTTCATAAAATGAACTTGAAGTCTACTTATTTTTTGTAAGGCCAGGATTTGGAAATACACCAGGCCATCACACACTGGTACTGTATGTATAGGGTTCAGGCTTCACATCCTGACAAAGTCACACAAACACCAGATTACTCCTTTAAATAAAGTTTAAGCAGTCGGTTTGACGTCTCAACTCTTGCCCTCACAAGAGAAATATGTCCTCAGACGTTTATCCAGAGGTGATTTAGTGTTTTCCACTTGCTATCTTAACTTGGGGAGATTTACTGGACAGTCTCGACCAAACAATGAAGCAGGAGGGAGTAAACGTCTGACTGTTCTCTGCCTTCCCAGTGGAGGTCTGCTGTGTGACTGTTCCTTGTCATTCCTGTATCTGTACATCATGTTTGTGTCTGTTAGAGGGAGTGACAAAGAAACCATTTAAGCATGTGGGTAGGTACGTGCATTTATAGAAAACCAATAATACTTTCCTCTAAATAACCTGCGTGGGGTGTGTGTTCATGTGTCAGTCCATTACGGCTGAGTGTGTGTGTGTGTGTGTGTGTATGCATCATTCCGACCACACTACTTGAGAGAATTACTTTTCCATCCAGCAGTGCCAGACACTGATGTCAGTGTAAGAGCGCGTGCAGGAGAGCAGAGAGCCACATACGCTCGGCACTGACATGGTGTTACTCGTGCCAAACACTGGAGTCCTCAGAGAAGAGCGCTGCATTACGCAAAAATATTATCTGCATTAACTCTGAAACTACTGCAGAAGACTGAAGCTGAAGCCTGGGTGAATCTCACAAAAAGTATTTAGAAATCATCCTGTAGCTCCGTTGGAAGAAAACAAGTATACTTCAAGTTCATTTTATGAAGTATACTTAAGTAATGTTTCAGGTATATTTTTAAGTATACTTTATGTAGTAAGTATACTAGTATCAATGTACTTGTAAGTGTACTATTTCACTACTGCTAAATCGGCCCAATTTAGTATATAAAAGTATACATTTAAGTGTACTAAAAGTTTAACTGTAGTAAAAAACTAGTTCACAACTACGTTTATCATTTGGACTGCATCTGTACTACAAGTGAACATAAATATACTACACTCTAAAAAATGCTGGGTTAAAAAAAACCCAAGCTGGGTAAAATATGGACAAACCCAGCAGGTTGGGTTAAAAGGCACCTATTATGCCCTCTTTCACATGATGTAATATAAGTCTCTGGTCTGGTCAAATTTCAGCTTAATATACCCCCACAAATTTGCCCCTATTTGGGGGTGAGCAAAAACACGCCTTTTACTATATTACTATATTGCTGGCTAAAAAAATTAATCCAAAATTGGTTGAAAAAAATGGCTGGGTGAAAACAACCCAATCCCTGGTTTTGTCCATATTTAACCCAGCAGTTTTTAGAGTGTAGTAGTTTACTATTTTAATACTAGTAAATTTTTTAGTATATGAAAGTACACTTTAAAGTATGCTCTCAGTAAACTACTAGTTTAGTAGTTTTATACTGCAAGTATATACTTGTAAGTTTTCTTTAAGTGAACATACAGCACACTAAAAATTATTTTCATGATGCGTCATCAAAAAAAATGTTCTTATGTCAAATCAAATTAAATAATTAATGTGGTTCAGATAACATAACATTTTGAGTTTCTGTTGATCGCCTTCACTGTATCAACTCAAAATTTTAAGGCAAACAGGTCACTTACTTTTTTTTTAAGCTAAACCAACAATTTTTTTACAGTGTAACATCACACATATAGTTTACTATTTATATATTATTTTTGCACTTTAACTATGCATTTTATACTACTATGTTCTTATTCAGGTATTAATTTTTTATACTTGAAATATGCCTTTAATTGTACTTTAATTTATTTTAAAAATGACGTTTCATTCAATAACATTAGGCAGTTTTGATTTACATGATGTTTGATGATCACGTTATTTTACATTTGCGTGAGCAATTATCTATCACTTGTTTATGCTTCTTCTTCGTCTGTGTTTTGATCCGGAGATTCTGTACTCTTTCAGAAAATGCGTAATAGCGCCCCCTGCTGTATAACAGTGAAAACACTGATAGACTGAAAATTCAGTCAGTGGCAGGGAAAGAGTAAAGTAGATTCCTATGTACACAAGAAGTGGACTAGCCTAAAAAAATCAGAGGCTCAGAATTAGGAAAACATATATCTGTTTTCTTTATAAATCAATATTTTCAAACAATCTAAGTTTATAAGACTGTGTGTAAAACAATGTGGAAAAAGCAGGCTACTCAATCAAAAGATTAAACAACTACAAGCCAAGTATACTAAAAAGTATACTTGAGTACAAGTATAGGCCAAATATACTTAGACTTTTATGTCAGTATAAGTCAAATATACCTAAAAAGTATACTTCTGAGAAGTACATAAAAAGTAGACTGAAAGTATACTTTCTTATTTTTTTTTTGTTTAAAAGAAGTATACTAATAGTACACTTGAATAAACTTCTTTTTCGTAAGTGATGGCACACTGCCAAAGTAAAAAAATGCTACTGAACAAAGAGAAGCACACCTTGACAGCTTATCTTCCATCTGTTCTTCAAGAAACAATAAAATGTTACTTCAGCAAGTGCGAGTTCAGTGCTAAGTAATAGAATTGGGACATTTCCAGCAACAAATCCCTATAAATGAGAAATGAAACCCTGTGGCAGAGGTAATCAAATGGGGATTTAGCCAACAGATCTAGAAACATTGGCAAAGAACAACAACTGAGAGGAATGAAAACAGACACTTGCAGAACTGATGAGATTTACAGGAAAAATGAAAGAACTGTTATCAGCACGAGCGCTGGGCATTATAACCGAAGAAAAGGCTTCAGTGGTTAAACAGTTGACTGGTTCTGGCAGTGAATGGATAAGAAGTGCAGTCACATAATGTTGTGATTACCTGTAAAGGCCCCAAGATGGAGCTGGTGGTGTACATGAAGAAGAGACGCAGATAGCTCAGAACATTGGCGAAAGCAAAAAGCCCTTCAGCAACCAGGATGGGATGGAATGCATCCCAGTTTTTCCTATCTAATTCGTTGTTCTTGAACTGAAGCAGAGGACAAAGGAAAGGCTGGTGTAAATTATGTTATCAGAGACACTTTAGAGATCTTAAACATCGTCAGCCAAACTGGCCAGTGCTCAGTAAAGTCAAGACATGTTGTGATTTATAAATACAGTGATTTCAAAAATGAAAATTCTGTAATTTACTCATACTTGTGTCATTCTAAACACAACATTTCTTCTTCCATGGAACAAAAAAGATGTTCAACAGAATAGTACTTCTTTTATGTACCACGGAAGATGGAAAGTCGTAGCTTGGAAAGAAAAAGGTATGAGTAAATGATGACAGAATTTTCATTCTTGAGTAAACTTGTGACTAATGACTTGCTAAAGTGCTCAGAATGAAATGTTCTGGACTGCGGTTTATACCTTGCTGTGAGCCACCACTCTTAGAGCAAAGGTGGCCAAATAAAGTGAGTTCATGACGAAACTTAGCTGGTTCCGTGACTCTTCCAGGAAATCTTCTAATCCCTCATACCATAGACGCTTCACATCTGACCACACCATGCCTGCAGAGAGAGGAATTCGCCATCAGCGCAAAGAAGCGTCCAAGCAGCAAATCAGAAATGACATATTTCTGGCAGTTTTGAACGACTTCAATTACAGATTTCACGATAATCCCTGCAGGGCCATTATGACTCACAGAAACATGCCTACCTGAAGACTCAGAAATGCATGATATAATGTCGCAACAGCAAGTTATAAAGTCAGAATTGCGAGATATAGTCAGAATTGTGAAAAAAAAAAATCAGAATTGAAGATATGAACTCGCAATTCTGACTTTATAACCCGCTATTGTGACTTTATATCTCGCAATTAAAAAAAAAAAGAAGACAATTACGACTTTTTATCTCACAATTCTGACTTTATAACCCGCTATTGTGACTTTATATCTCGCAATTTAAAAAAAAAAAGACAATTACGACTTTTTATCTCACAATTCTGACTTTTTTTTCTCACAATTGTGAGTTTCTTGCAATTCTGAATTTTTTTCTCAGAATTGTATGATATAAGTCACAATTGTGAGTTATAAAGTCAAAATCGGGGAAATAAAGTCGCAATTGTGAAAAATAACTTTATATCTCGCAATTTTGACTTTTTTTCTTGCAATTCTGACTTTTTTCTTGTAATTCTGGCTTCTTTTCTCAGAACTGTTGAGATATAAACTTGCAATTGCAAGTTATAAAGTCCAATTCTGAGGGGAAAAAAGACTAACTTTTAATATCTTGCAATTTATTACTCGCAATCGCGACATATATAATGCAATTCTGACTATAACTCACAATTGCGACTTTATATCTCACAATTCTCACTTTAAAACTTGCATTTGTAACTTTATATCTTTATATTCTGATTTGAAAAAGTCCCAATTACCTTTTTTTATTTTTTATTCAGTGGTGGAAACAAGCTTCCATAATTTCCACTATAAGTGTAAGTATATAAAAAAGTGTAAATAGTCTTAGATGCTAGTCATACTTAGTGCAAATAGTGGCAGATTGTGTATTGTATTACATTTTAAAACAACATATGTTGCCCCGTGACAGTGACAGGTTGCCCCGCCCTCGCACCAGTAAACATTTCATTAGAGAAGAGGTGTCAATGCAAGAGGGAGGGGAAGTTATTTTGATTAAAGATTACATGAATTTAAGAAAACAAAATCATCAGTACTAATAAATACTGCAACATTTCATAAAAAAATAAGAACTGCCAATTTGGATTTCATGGTGACTTTAAGGCTTATAATGTGAAATGGTGTTTACAATTACTCAGTGTTTTTAGGTACATAGGTGTAACTTATGAAAGGGTGCCACCCCAATGACAGCATTTATTGCATTTATTGTATGGACAAAAGACATTTTTCAATGTCAATATGCTTTTTGAGAGCATATTGTGAAGACATTTTTCAAAATATCTTTTGTGTTTCGCGGCAGAAAGCCATACAGGTTTGGAACAATGCGGATGAGTAAATAATGACAGAACTTTTGCATCAAATGGCTTTGAATGGGTCTCAACGGGAATCAAAAAAATTAAATACCTTCTTTTATAAAGTATTTAAGTCATTACATTATAAAAAAAGAATTATTTGGTTGAATTTCCAGCTAGTTTGTGATAATGCTTCAGTAGATTCTGAAATACTCTCTTCAGAGACACCCTTTATGGGAAGAGGGTGGAAGATGAAATGATGTGGCAGAGGTGACAATTAACACAACAAAGGATATACCACAAAACATGCTGAACTGGTTTTCAAGACAGATGAATATGGTATTCTGTTGACATTTTGATGCATGAAAGTAAACCAAAGGGCTTGTGTCTTGTGGTTTGGAAACTGTCCAATTGTTTTGGAAACGAATGAAGACCGAAGACTGATGGACTGAATATGATTTCCATCACAGAATGGATTTGTAAGATGATTAGTACATTTTGTTAGTAAAAAAACAGTCAGAAATATAGTATTATGCTGGAAAGGAAGCTGATGTGATGAGAGCCTATTGCACTTCTAACAGCTGTGATGTATATTCTTAAAGGGATAGTTCATCCAAAAATGAAAATTTGGTTGATGGGCCCCATTTTTTCTTCTATAATAAGGAAGTCATTGGGGTCCATCAACTGTTTAGTTACCCATATTCTCAAAATATCTTCTTTTGAGTTCAGCAGAAGAAAGAAATGCATACAGGTTTGGAACAACTCGAGGGTGAGTAAATGATGACAGAATTTTCATTTTTGGGTGAACTATCCCTTTAAAGCTGAAGTGTAAAGAAATCATCTTCCTCCCTCTAGTGGTCTAAATATCCTTCAAACTTGATCATATGGCATTCTTTTAGTCAGGCTGCACAATAAACCATACAAATCCGAGGCCATAAATACACCAGAAATTACATTTTACATTATTCATAAATGTTAAATCTTAGAAGGAAATCAGACAAAACACTAAAACAAGTGCCATTAGCAACAAATTACCCAGTGGTATCATGACAATGTGCTCTAGAGAGATGACAACCACTAGCTGTGTTTCTCACTTCCACATTATGTAACATTATCTATGTAATTTATTAGTCATACTAATGGTGCTGTAAAATTATGAAGAACAGATGGATGAACAATGTTTATACTGCGAATAAGTCTACAGCTGGTGGCTCCATTGTAATCATTTATTTGACTTCATAGATATAATCTTTACAAGGGTGGATTTAAAAGAATTGTGACATTGGGAAAATGAAACTCTTAAAAAGATTTAGAAATGGGAACCTTTTGTCATTATTACAAATGCCCCCGTAATAACTGTATATTTGATGGTTTCCTTTTCCTTACAGACCCCCTGTGGTGAAAATCAAGTTTTTAAAGTATTAGTTCACTTCAGAATTAAAATTTCCTGATCATTTACTCACCCCCGTGTCATCCAAGATGTTCATGTCTTTCTTTCTTCAGTCGAAAAGAAATGAAGGTTTTTGAAGAAAACATTCCAGGATTTTTCTCCATATAGTGGACTTCACTGGGGTTCAACGGGTTGAAGGTCCAAATGTCAGTTTCAGTGCAGCTTCAAAGAGCTCTACATGATCCCAGACGAGGAATAAGAGTCTTATCTAGAGAAACCATCGGACATTTTCTAAAAAAAATAAATAAAATGATATACTTTTTAACCACAAATGCTCGTCTTGCACTGCTCTGTGATGCTCCACACATTTTGAATCATGTTGGAAAGGTCACACGTGACGTAGGTGGAAGTACCGATCCAGTGTCTACAAATCGAAGTCGAACAACGATGTTGAACGATTTTGAAGTTGGAGAAGAAAATGAAATGAGAAAATTAGATTTTTCGCTTTTCCAACGTGATGCATGGAGCAGGGCAAGACGAGCATTTGTGGTTAAAAAGTATATACGTTTTTATTTTTTTAGAAAATGTCCGATGGTTTCTCTAGATCAGACTCTTATTCCTCGTCTGGGATCATGTAGAGCTCTTTGAAGCTGCACTGAAACTGACATTTGGACCTTCAACCCGTTGAACCCCAGTGAAGTCCACTATATGGAGAAAAATCCTGGAATGTTTTCCTCAAAAACCTTCATTTCTTTTCGACTGAAGAAAGAAAGACATAAACATCTTGGATGACATGGGGGTGAGTAAATGATCAGGAAATTTTAATTCTCAAATGAACTAATACTTTAATGTTGTTTATATGTGTTTTTAATACGCTTTAAGACAAACCACGTGCAAATTCATCAGTCAACATTGCTGAGTATGTTCTCCTTAAAAAAACTGCAGTGAAACAAAATTTTCAGAAGGCAGCTGTCTGACACTGAGATGGTGAATGGGAACATGGTTTGTGTAACATTAGCAACACATTATTAGCTGTTTGATAACGTAGTCAAGCAAAAGGCTAATCATATTAATTACCGTTTTGTATCCGACATTGTAGAGAGTAATACATAAAACTCATCATTCTGGGCCATCGACATCTAGACAAGCCTGTATAATTCACTCTTCCACTTTATCTTCTGAATCAGTTTCTGGTTCAAGCAGATAAGGCTGAATTAAACCAGTATTTCCACTTGCCATTGTGCAGCATTTACTACAGTAACGTAGTAGTGACGTGTGAGTATCCACGTAAGCCTATACTAAATGAACAAAGGTGTAGAGTTACATTCAAGCTATTTTAAGGCATAAAGAAATGCTTAAATATGTCATTTTGGTGATCAAAGATGAGTTTTAATATATAAAATGAATGACTACAGGGGGACTTTAACCTTAAAAAACTTAAAGTAGAAAAGAACAGCTTGTCAACAATTTCAGATGTATTTTTGGCCAGTAAAGGTTTTAAGGTGGGGCATAGTGAGGAGTCAATGTCATATCTACAGTAATATCAGTCACCTAGCAACTACCCAGAACAACCTAGCAACTGCATAGCAAAATATATCATTACAGCGGAGACATTGTTATGGGAAGTACCAATGTAGTCGGATATTTGCACCTAAAATTCTTAACTAAAATCTGTTAAAAAATTAAATGCAAACACTATTGTTCAAAAGTTTGGTTAGTAAGACTTTTTTTAAATTTTTTTAATTAATACTTATTCAGCAAGGACACATTAAATTGACCAAAAGTGACAGAAACGACTTTTACAGTCATACTATATTATATATATATAATTTCAGATAAATGCTTGAACTTTCTATTCATCAAAGAATCAAAAGTATCACAGTTTCCATGAAAACATTAAGCAGCATAACTGTTTTTGACTGATATTAAGATTTTTTTTAGAGTAATGATGCTGAAAATTCAGCTTTACATCACAAAAATAAATTGCATTTTAAAATATATTACAATCAAAAACAGTTACAGTTGTAAGAAAAAGTATGTGAACCACTTGCAGAATCTGTGAAAATGTGAAAAATTTTAACAAAATAAGAGAGATCATACAAAATGCATGTTATATTTTGTTTAGTACTGTCCTGAGTAAGATATTTTACATAAAAGATGTTTACATATAATCCACAAGAAAAAAAAAATAGCTGAATTGGCCTCTGAATTGGAACTGTATGTGAACTGTATCCTCCTGGTCCTGCAGATTCTTCAGTCTTTAAGCATTTTTTGCATATTTAAACCCTTTCCAGCAGTGACTGTATGAATTTCCAATCCATTTTATCACACTGAGGACAACTGAGGGACTCAAACACAACTATTAAAAAAGGTTCAAACATTCACTGATGCTCCAGAAGGAAACCCGATGCATTTAAAGTCGGGGGGTGAAAACTTTTGAATTTGAATATCAAGGTAAATTGTACTTATTTTTCCTTCCGGGAAACATGCAAGTATCTTCTGTTGCTTCCGGAGGGCAGTACTAAATGAAAAGCAATGATATTTCAATAAAATTAGAAACATTTGGACATCTTCATCCTGTGCAAAAGTTTTCACCCCCCGACTCTTAATGCATCGTGTTTCCTTCTGGAGCATCAGTGAATGTTTGAACCTTTTTTAATAGTTGTGTTTCAGTCCCTCAGTTGTCCTCAGTGTGATAAAATGGATCTGAAAATCATACAGTCACTGCAGGAAAGGGTTCAAATATGCAAAAAAGGCTTAAAAACTGAAGAATCTGCAGGAGCTGGAGGATTTTTCTGAAGAACAGAGTTCAGTTTAACTGCTCAGAACAAACAAGGGACTCATGAACAACATCACAAAACACACAAACAGTCATAGATCATCAGGTAACCACACACAGTATTGAGAATCAAGGGTTCACATACTTATGAATGGGGTTATTTTAATAAATTCAGCTTCTTTTTTTTTCTCGTGGACTATATGTAAACATCTTTTATGTAAAATATCTTACTCAGGACAGTACTAAATAAAAAATAACATGCATTTTGTATGATCTCCGTTATTTTGTTAAAATTTTTCACATTTTCAGATTCTGCAGATTTTGGTTCACATACTTTTTCTTACAACTGTATTTTAAATTGTAATAATATACTGTTGTTTTATAGTATTTTTGATCAAATAAACATGCCCTTGGTGAGCAGAAGATACAAAGAAAAAGTCTAAAATGCAGCATTGCATCACCAAAGTGTACTCGGAAGAGGAGCGTAAGTGAATTTATGGCACTTTATGATTAGTTATTTTATCTTTTGCTTCCTGTTGAAACAGCGATCATAGCACAACGTTCTTGTTTGTTAGATAGAAAGCACATGCTAAGAAAATAAATAGAAAAAGTGTTCATGTATGTACTAAATGCTGCCCATCCTCACCTATGATCCAGAGAATGAGAAGGTAGTCTATCAACTGCAAAGGGGGACCCGTTAAGTTCTTCTTCTCCCCATTGTAGACCAGTGAATACAGGTTTAGAAGCAGTAGGAAGGTGAAGTAAGACGCACTGTGAATGATGAACTTGACGAAAGGTGTGTGGATGACCTGGCCCACGCGAGAACGAGGTCCCAGCAGGTAGCAGACGGACAGCAGTGGCCACAGCAGAACAACACTCAAAACAT
The DNA here is from genome assembly GCA_003731715.1 of Anabarilius grahami. Classification (NCBI taxonomy): domain Eukaryota; kingdom Metazoa; phylum Chordata; class Actinopteri; order Cypriniformes; family Xenocyprididae; genus Anabarilius; species Anabarilius grahami. The sequence continues at coordinate 1,488,667 of RJVU01068486.1, forward strand.
ACAGGATCTTTAGGCATGTGTGCTTGCGCCGGTAACTCGCCATCTCGCCGAACCACACTGTGTTCAGGAACTGCTGACAATTGGACTGGGCGACAAACTGTACAGGTCAGAAAACGAGAAAACACATTACAACACAGAGTATAAGGTCTTTTCTTATAAAATAATGGCTGATTTATCTGTCAAGTCATTTAATTGGCCAATAAGTGTCCATTGATTAAGGGGTGCATTTCCTAACTATAGTTGCAGTTAGCAACATAGTTTAACAATTTGGTGTTGGGACATTCACAAACAAGAACATTTACAAAAAAAAAAAAGGGGGACCTTGATTTCAATTTTTTAACTTTAGTTAGTGTTAGCAGCAGCTCATTTGCATTTAAAGGGACACACACAAAAACGGCGTGTTTTTGCTCACACCCAAATAGGGGCAAATTTGACAAGCTATAATAAATGATCTGAGGGGGATTTTGAGCTGAAACTTCACAGACACATTCTGGGGACACCAGAGACTTGTGAAAAGGGGTATAACAGGTGCCCTTTAACATTAATGCACTGTGAACTAACATGAGCAAACAATTAACAGCTGGATTTTTATTAACTAACATTAACAAAGATTAATAAATACCAACATAGTTCGAACGACGCATGTGCGACATAGTTACTACCGTTTCGGGAAACTTAAAAATAAAGGTTCTTTATTGATATCTTTGGTTCTATGAAAAACCTTTAATATTCATGGAAAATTTCTATTGCACAAAAGGTTCATTACAGTAGAAAAAGATTATTTTGATTATATAAATAAAAAATAAATAAATGGTTCTTTTACACTGTAAAACACGATAAATTATGGTAACTCAATCCATTTGAGGAAAACGACTGCCTTAAACCATTTAAGTTTTAAAAATAAATAAGTATGAGTACTGTAAACTCATATACATTAAGTTAAATTTGCTTATATTTTAGTGTTGGTTTAGTCATTCATGAGAGTAAACTCAAAGATTTTAAGTTCATTCCACTCATTCAGTTTGAATTCAGGTAACAAATCTAAGTCTTAACAACTACAGTTTATAGCTACTTAAATGGTTTGAGGAAACCGATTGCCTTAAATGGTTTAAGCTCATCAAACTCAAAGTAATAAAGTTACATAAGAATAAGCAAAACTAACATTGCTACAAAGCAATGATGACAGAACAATAAGAGCTGTTCACTGAAATTTTTTTAGGGTTTGAATAGCAATTAGCAGGTAGTTTTAGATAAAAAAAAAAAAAAAGGTTTGAGCAGACAAAAGCACAGTAAGTTTTGTTAAAAATTCTCATGAACCTCTTTTTGGTTGTATTTGATGGCCAGTTTGAGGCGACTGAGGTTCATGCGTTCCTCCAGCAGGCCTCTCTTGTCTACGTGGTCCTCATTGGACGTGTGGTTCAGGATGACCTCCAGCTCGCGAGAGTTGCGGGCCTGAGCCAGCAGGTCCTTGGCAAACATCTTGCACTGCTTGGCAAGTTCTTCATAATCATTCCTGTAATATATAACAACAATGAGAGACAGAATGAGCGGTAGAAGGACAAACCTTAATTTCTTCAACACTCTTAAAAATAAAGGTTCTTTTGGCATCTGTGGTTCCATCCGTCTTTCCATTGCACAAAAGCTTCTTTATAGTGGAAAAGGGTTCTTTAGATTTGTAAAATGTTCTTTGCATTTAGTAAAAAATGGTTCATTAAAAAGGTTTTTTGGGGAATCAAAAATGGTTCTTCTATGGTTCTCAACTTTGGCCCTCGAGGTCTACTTTTCTGCAGAGTTTACCTTAGCTGTGTTCGAAATCGTCCTCTTTGTGAGGTCTTGTATTAGTATGGTTTGCATTTCTTTGCGTTTTTTCCCTGTATTGCCTGCCTGTTGTGACCCAGTTTGTTCCCTGTTTGTGATTCTCTGCTGCCTGCTTTTTGGACTATTTGCTTTGCTTCTGATCTGTGATTGTTCTCCACCTGCCCTGATCTACTGCCTGTTTATCGACCACAACTTTGTAGTGATGGGAGAAACTAAGCTTTTCAAAGCTTTGACTTAATTGAACCAATTGTTTCGCAAAATGATTCATTGTTTCGAAGCGTTCGAAACACCACAAGCTGGTGACCCCTGCTGGTCAAAACAGTGTAAATGCAACACAAACTCATGCCAAACATGCATAAAACAGCTTTTACAAATCCATTGCAAACGTTTTACTGAAAGTATAATCTATCAAATGCAATTAACTAATCATAAATATTAAGTGTCTGTATAATATGTATTCTTTTGATCAATTTTCAGGGCTTGTTTTGTTTATTCTATGGATGTGTCAGCTAAACAGAGACTATTAACTACTATTATTCCTTTTAATTATACAAATACCTCATTAAGACGTCTACAAATGTGTAAAACTCATCAGAGATCAGGTAATAGACACTTTTAGACACTTAATACTCAGGTAATAGACAGACACTTGTTCAAAGATTCACCACTGGGGGGCGATCTCAGTGAATCTGCATGATTCATGGGTTCACAGAGATCGCCCCCAGTGGTGAACCATTGAAATTTTGAAACGTTTCGAAACAGTTATGACATAATGAAGCCTCGTTTACTGAAATCACGTGACTTTGGCAGTTTGAAACACGCTCCGAACCAATGATTCGAAACAAAAGATTCGTAAAGGTTTCGAAGCTTCATGAACCAGTGTTTCAAAATCGTCCATCACTACGACTTTGTCTTCTCTCCGTTGCTGTGTTTGCTGGTATTTGACCTTTGCCTGTTTGACAACGTTTTTAATAAAGCCAGCTTATGGATCCCACTTCAAGTGACGCTTCGTTACACATTCACTGTTCCCTACATTATTCGGCGAGGCGAGGCGAGGCAAACACTGTTTATTAATCATTTAAAAATGACAGCTCCAGTAGTAACGAAAACAGTTATCTTGAACTCTGTCATTGAAACGAGCATGTATGATACTTAAACAATTTAATTCTTAAATTGATTATAAAGTAATTTATACCTGTATGATATTACACTGTACCCACATTGGACCAGTGGTTGTGCATTATTTCTCTAGCCATTAAGGGTTCATCAGATGTACGCTCGTTATTGTGGGGCATTAGGGGATTGAATGAGTGCACTTGATAACGTCCACTATGGTTTCGGACACCACTGCAGATGGCTGTGCCCTCAAATAGTGTAAGGGTATGGGGGCGATTTCGGACACAGTCCTTGATTAAACTCATCTACGTGCTACTTCCTAGTAATCCTGAAGACATTGATTACCTTGTTCAGATGTGTTTGATTAGGGTTGGAGCTAACTCTGCATTGGACCTTGAGGGCCAGAGCTGAGAATCACTGTTTTAGCAGCTGATTTGGAATGTAAAAGGCATTCTTATAAGTGCAGTAAGCGATTTCTGAGAAACGCTGTTGAAATTTTAAATCAACACCTAAACAAACAATTTTGTGAATATTTGCTAGATGTTTGTTGTGTGTGTGTGTGTGCTGAAAAATAAAATGTATTTGTACATAGTCCTGGCTGTGTAAATAGGAGAAAAAACAAAGTGGATTGGACCAATCCACCGAGCACCAAAACAATCTTGTAGCCAATCAGCAATAGGGGGCGTATGATGGGGGAGGAGAGAGGGTGAGCAAGTGGGACATTTGTAGAAAGAGTGGTATAACTGAGATATTACCAGAGAGGAAACATTAGAGGAATATAATTGGAAGTAGGAGAGTAAGGCAAGAGCTATAGGATCCGCATTAATATAGGAAAAGCTTTCCAGCGCTGGAGAGACGTTAGAGAGTGGGAAGACCTAAAAATGGATGCTGAGGTTGCTATGTTTCTGGCCAGTACATGAGTAACATTGTTTTTTGCTGTTTCACAGAACCAAGATATGCTGTTGTTATGCTGCTATTGTTTTCGTTGAATCACAGCTGATTCATCCATACTTGCGGGAGCTGTTAGTCGTTGCCTGACGGTGCGTTCCAAACGGGATATATCGCCCTCCGAAGGGCACTTCGGAGTGAAAACAATCATGGCTGCCATATTGAAGGGTCGTTCCAAACCGAAGTGCTCAAAACGAAGGACTTCGAAGGGTACAACTGATGGACACTTCAGGCCCCCATGATCCTTTGCTCAGGGAAGTTGTTTGATGTCACAGAATAGGTACAGGAGGCTCGGAGTTTGATTTTACCTATAAATGTATATATAGTATTTTTCTATACTACTGCAATATTTATACGAGTTAGATTTGGTACATTATTATGGTCAAAATGACATTGTACTTCAACAAAAATACTTTACAGCTCCCTTTATCAGTCCATTCAAATGTTTCAAATACATAAACACAATATACATTTAAAGTAAAAGACCGGCAGTAGCTTATAATGTTACTACAGTAAATGAATGCGTATTAATACAAAGAGTAAACCAGGGGGGAAAGACGAAGGCGCCTCCTTGATTGTCTCGTTAAGATGACGCTGAAGTGCGTTCCAAAAAAATAGTTTTTTTTGACCCCTACACCCTTCATCCCTTCGAAGCTCTCACTCCGGAGGGCAAACCCTTTGAAGGGATTAGGGCATAGGGATGAGCCCTTGCGAATGTAACGCAGGGCCAGTTAGATAGAGTGCTTATTATTTTGGGGGCGGAGCAATGAAGGGAGGGGTGTTTTTGTTTGGGTGTCCATTTAAAATATCAACATTAGCTGCGTTTACATAGAACCTAATAATCTGATTGTAATCGGACTACTAGCACAGTCGGAATAAAAAAAAGTCACATGTAACCACGTCAATTGGAATGAATTGGTGAAGTTTGTACTACACCGTTTTCAACAAAAAACGGAAAACTGTTTATGCGTTTATGCGTTTTGGCCATTAATTTACACGACAACAGCATTTTGGGGGCCTGAAAATGCAAACTTTTGAAAATGCTTTCCTGTAGCTCAGTGGTTAGAGCATGGCACTAGCAATGCCAAGGTCTTGGGTTCGATCCCAGGGATTGCACATACTCGGATACAAATGTATAGGATAATGCAATGTAAGTCGCTTTGGATAAAAGCGTCTGCCAAATGCATAAATGTAAATGTAATGTAAATGTTAGTTTTTGAAAACGATAGCATTATTGTCCCTGTAAACTATAAAAACACGAATTTGTGAAAACAGTGGCGTCACATGCATACGTATTACGTATTCAGTCTATAGGAGGTGTATCTTTAAAAAGTGACATCGCCACCTACTGGCCTGGCAGCAGAATACAGCGTTTTTAGTAGTTTCCGCGGATCAGTGTGAACGGGGATCATTTTGACAACGTTGTCGTCTGTACGCGAAAAACGCAAAGGAAAAACGTGTCCGTATTTAGTACATTGTTGTCATGAAAATGTACCCTAAAATTCCATTTGGATTGTAAGGGGTGGTTTAAAACTTTTCTAATCCAATCGAAAAAGTACTGCGCATGTGCAATGATGTAGAAATGCTGTAATAACATATGCCGCGAGGAACGAGCTGTTGTTGTTGTGTCATAAATGACTGCCGTATCATTCAAAAATTTTCCTTTCACTCATCGTCTATGAATCGGAGCAGGACAACTTCCCACCAGTCCTTGTGTTGGACTCTCATCCACAGACGCCTTGTTTTGGATGCAGAAATGGTAGTTTTTGATAAATATAAGGAGCATGGCACAATGGTTAATGCGCTCCTCGTCTCCTGATTAGGATCAGAAATAGATAAATATTAAGTCTGCTCTTTAAAACAAAGAAAAGAAGCAATTTAGGAGATTAGTATGCACAAACAGCAGGAAACTCTGTATATTAGTGCAGTGCGCACGTCAAAACATCTATTCTGATTTGAAGCTTGTGAGATAAAAACATGCTCATCAACCTGATCACTATTTAGAGTTCGTGTATACACTACATTCAAGTTCATCAATCAGAATTCATTCCGATTGAAACAAAATGTGTTCATGTAAAAGTAGCTAGTGTTTCTCAGAAATCGCTTACTTCACCTTTAACTCAATATGATGTCTAACAATCGGCAAAAATCCTGGTTCTTTCAACAGCAGAATACCTTTGTCCCCAGTAAATGAATTGCTATACAAATGCATGCATCTGTCACATGGCCAAAGCAAAGAGGGTATTTGCTGCTGTTTAGCTCTCTCCGTTCAGCAGTTATCCCTATGAGACCTCTTTCTCTAATCACTCTTCCATTACCGAAACTCCACTTCCACCAGGCTCAGCTCTTTCAGATCAGTGCTGAGCTCAAATGCTCTCAGAATGGGGTCTTCTTCTGTTAGCATGATCAAGGATGGGCTGGCGAGGCATCGGTAGATATCTAGACGGAACCTGCAAGAGACACGATGGAGGATGAAAATAAAAATAATGCAACTCAACTCCACGTTGTACATTTATTTAAGCATGCCTGTGTTTGTGCTTGTTAAATGTATTTATAGGCAAGTTTTCAATAGGGACTACTTGAAATCCCCAAGTATGTATAAGTTGAAATATGTCAAAAATACAGTAAAATCTGTGAAATACTTTTACCATTTAAATTAACTCTTTTCTGTGTGAATATATTTTAAAATGTCATTTATTCCTGTGATCAAAGCTGAACTTATCATTACTCCAGTCTTCAGTGTCACATGATCCTTCAGAAATCATTCTAATATGCTGATTTGATGCTCAAGAAACATTTATGATTATTATTAATGTTGGAAATAGTTGTGTACACATTTCTCCCTCTCTTTCTTTTAACCCTGATTTTCCTTTAACGTTCCAGAATATTGGTCTGTTCTACTCGGAATCTCTCAAATATCTTGTTTATTTTTAGAGGGCACTTTAAAGTCTTTCCAGCAGATTATGGAGGAATATAAAGTTCCAAAGTCCAATTTTTGCAAATATTTGCAGTTACGGCATTTCTTAAAAACAAAAATTGAAGAATTGAGAATGGAAACAATAGAGATTGAAGACCTTTTATTGAATTCAATCAGTTTAAAGGGATCAGTATTGAGGAAATATGATATCTTGTCAAGCAATTGCACCTCTGCCTTACTGGAACTGAAGGATGTGTATTGGTCAAACCATTGAAGAGAATGGCTGGGTTGTTATATGCAATAATGTATACCCAAAATGGGGATCCATGAGCTCAACTTTAAATTTTTTAACAGGATATATCTTACACCGATGCGTATTAAGAAGATGTTTATCAATGCTACAGGCCTGTGTTTCAAATGTAAAAAAGATAAAGGTACATTCATTCATTGCTTTGTTATGCCAATAACACTGCCTGGTTGAAAAAAACTAAAAAAAAGTTTTTGAGTTGTGAGAATAAGGGAAGTTAAATAAACCATTCATGGTTTGATTGATTAGATAAAAAGCATTACCTCGAGTGGCGAAGACTGTCCTTCTTGTTCTTGGCATTGCAGAGAGTGCACTCGCACCCTACAGCGTGAGGTCGGGGCAGAGAGATGTCTTGCTTTAATAGCATGGTCAAAATCTCATAATTGTTCCTGTGGGCAGCAAGAATGACTGGAGCAACATCCATGGTGGTGGAATACTCTGGGTTTTGAATGCGCTGAATCACTTTCTAAAAAATGGAATAATGCAACATGAAATTATGAATATATATCAAAAGGTTTTTTAAGATCAAGAGAAAAAATTCTCTCAAGCGTGTCCACCCTGTTGACTGGAGTTTATATAAAAGATGAAATGAAATGAATATATAATTGCAAAACAGACTAACCGCAATAGAAGGCTTGGAGGAACGCCTGGGCCGATGGTTTAGCAGGATGTCGACTGCTCCTACCACTTCTGAATCAATAGCCACTAATAATGCATCTGTGGCCTGTGCATGCACACACACACACACACACACACACACACACCCATCCCAAATGAACAGATTGGTTTAATCTAACATGTTATGTATGAGCAGAGGACATGGGTGTGTTCTTACCTGACAGCCATGATCCAAGAGCAACTGCAGTATGTCTAGATTCTCATTCTCGATTGAAATGGTGACAGCATCTCTCCCAAGCACATCTACACAGTTAATGTTTAATTCACCATGTCGTTTCTCCTCCAGGAGTTTCTTTACCATGTAGTAGTCTCCTTAAAATGCAGTTAGGTAACAATACATTAGTTCAACGGCACCGAGCGAGAGAGGACAGCGGTTTGTGATGGAAAACAATATAGCCCTTAAAGGAGAGATATCCTTCCCTGAGCCATTTTAGGATTTCTTTATATGGTAAAAGAATAGCAACTGACTCTTGTCTGCACAATGTAACCGGAGGAAATTCATTCGTTTTCCAGGCTGTTTCTGGAATGTTTGGAGATAAACTACGCAGCGCACTGATGTTTAACAAAACACTAAATTAACCAGCAGTCAATCTACTTATCTCAAAAAAAATGAAAAATAAATATGTGAAATTATTATAGTCCATTATTTTAATTGTATGCAATTACTCTCAAACCATCTCTACGGTCAAACTCTATTATTTCACCGTCACATCTTTGTGTCTGTTCTAAGCAATCTAAGAAATTTTGAAACTGTTACTGTTTTCTCAAAAAAATTGTTTATGTTGTAACATTTGCTCATTTGTAAATATATAAACTGAATAAATGTAACTGTCGATCTGGCAAACAACACGGACATGGATTTTAGATTGAAATTGTTTCAACTGTACACTAAAAACAACCCAAGTTGGGTTGAAAAAGGACAAACCCAGCGGTTGGGTTAAACGTTTGCCCAACGTGCTTTTAACTCAACTATTATTTCAAAATGATTATGTCTGGCTTAAAATGAACCCAAAATAGGTTGGAAATTAAAAATCAGACACATAATTACACTCTAAAAAATGCTGGGTTAAAAACAACCCAAGTTGGGTTGAAAATGGACAAACCCAGTGATTGGGTTGTTTTAACCCAGCGGCTGGGTTAAATGTTTGCCCAACCTGCTGGGTAGTTTTATTTAACTCAAATATTGTTTAAAAATTACTGTATTTCTTGCTTAAAATGAACCCAAAATATGTTGGAAATTAACATTTATTAATATGTTTAATAAACAAACATTTGTTAATACTTTTTTGAATAATATTTAAACAATAAACATTTATTAAATTGCTTATTAATAAATGCTCATCTTTTTGATTATTATTGTTGCCTCTAGTAATTATGAGTCTGATTTTTAATTTCCAACCTATTTTGGGTTCATTTTAAGCCAGACATATAGTCATTTGTAAACAATTGTTGGGTTAAATAAAACTACCCAAACATTTAACCCAACTGCTGGGTCAAAACAACCCAATCGCTGGGTTTGTCCATTTTCAACCCAACTTGGGTTGTTTTTAACCCAGCATTTTTATAAGCAACAATAATAATCAAAAGGTGAACATTTATTAATAAGCTGTTTAATTATTATTCACTTACTAATAAATGTTAATTTCCAGCATATTTTGGGTTCATTTTAAGCAACAATACAGCAATTTTTAAACAACACTTTGAGTTAAATAAAACTACCAAGCAGGATTTAACCCAACCACTGGGTTAAAACAACCCAATCGCTGGGTTTGTCCATTTTCAACCCGACTTCGGTTGTTTTTAACCCAGCATTTATTACAGTGTATAGAGGAAAAGTGTGCATTTTAAAGACGGTACCTACCCTTTATTTGAAGTTTTGCCTTTTTTGTAGTTTTTCTACTTTATTAAAAGTAAAAATATTCCTCTAAATTAATATTAGGTCACAAAAAGTACATAGTAAAGAGTAAAGCATGTCAGCTAATATTAAAATAAAACATGAATAAATAATAGAAACGATAATAAAATGTATCTAGCATACATATTACCTGAAAGCTATTGTTGTTGTTGCATTTGAAATCCGTTCTCTAGAGTGCTGAATGAACTCACCCTTCTCGCAGGCCAGCAGAAAGAGCTTCTCGTCCAGAGTGGTCTCCTCCTTCACCTCTCTGACGTCTTTTAACGCCAGATATTTATCCGGTGAGGACACGTCCGTGCCCTGATATAGAGCAGCCATTATAACGGAGAGAGAGTACGGCAAAGCACTGATGTGCATCCCACTGAGCAGATAATTACACCTTTATACACATGAAATCAGCGAGATAAAAAGACGAGCTCTGGTCAGTCCTGATGAAAACGATGTTCCGCGCTCTGAAAAGGCCCTCACTACAATGAGAGATTGACTCCTGTCAGAGCTCTTTATCTCGGCTTATGTGTATGGTACGATAGAGAAAACATCCATCAGCACGTATGACGAGAATCTAAAGGTTTTCATAACCAAATCTTCCCCAAACAATAGTAAACACAAGAGGAGGCTGGAGCATCGCGATGTTCTGTCGAGCTGGTGCTGATGATGCTGTGAATGCGCATGCGCGCTCGCTGCGGTTGGAGCATCAATAGTTACATAAGAGATTAATGTCTGTAAGAACCTTATAACACTGGCAAATCTTAAGTACAGTACATCTTATTGTATATTTAATAACATGACATAACATGATTCGAGTGAATTGCATTGCAGTCCTGTTGAAAGCAGTGATGTTCAATTAAATTTAGCAGAAAGGGGGTTTAAAATATATACATAAATGTAAATATTCTAGTTATATTTCTATTGGCTACATCCATGTTTATATGCGAATGACTTTGTTTTTGATCTGTTATGATATATGCTGCTATTTTGGCCAGGTCTCGCTCAGATAATTTGAATAATTCGGAATATAGTGATTAAGTCATGTGGACTACTTTTGTGGTGACTCTGGAGCTCAATAGCCTATTTCCATAGCCTAATTCTAATTTTAATTTCTACATAAGAAAGAAAGCAATACAGCTTTTTTTTTTGGTCAAAATTCATTCTTTGACACAGCACACTTGAAAAAGTTCCATGTTTATGTTGAAAAACCAGATGGGCAAAGATTGTGATGAGCAGGATGTGCACACGCTTTTATAACTGGGTATGTGGCTGTGATCTGTGTTCTCATACTTGCACTTCAAAACTGAAAATTGTTTGTGGTATGGTGAAAAAAATTATTTTGATGAGTTTATAAGGTATTTACTGTACAGATTCAATAAATGAGAGGAGACAGACAAAACTACGGAAGAGGATTAGGGCCAAGCAATAATAAAAATATAAAACCATCTCGAGAATAAAGTCATTAAATTGCGAGAATAAAGTCATTAAATTACGAGAATAAAGTCATTAAATTACGAAAATACAGTCATTAAATTGCGAGAATAAAGTCATTAAATTACGAGAATAAAGCCATTAAATTACGAGAATAAAGTCATTAAATTACGAAAATACAGTCATTAAATTACGAGAATAAAGTCATTAAATTACAAGAATAAAGTCATTAAATTACGAGAATAAAGTCATTAAATTACGAGAATAAAGCCATTAAATTGCGAGAATAAAGCCATTAAATTGCGAGAATAAAGTCATTAAATTACGAGAATAAAGCCATTAAATTACGAGAACAAATTTGTTAAATTTCGAGAAAAAAGTTGAGATAAAATGTTGAGAATAAAGTCATTAAATTACGAGAATAAAGTCATTAAATTACGAGAATAAAGTCATTAAATTACGAGAATAAAGTCATTAAATTACGAGAATAAAGTCATTAAATCACGAGAATAAAATCATTAAATTACGAGAATAAAGTCATTATATTACGAGAATAAACTCATTAAATTACGAGAATAAAGTCATTAAATTACGAGAATAAAGTCATTAAATCACGAGAATAAAATCATTAAATTACGAGAA
>RJVU01068486.1:1507063-1554172 GCA_003731715.1 Anabarilius grahami
ATATGCTAATTTTTTGAGATAGGAATTTTGGGTTTTCATGAGCTGTATGCCAAAATCATCAGTATTAAAACAATAAAAGACCTGAAATATTTCAGTTGGTGTGCAATGAATCTAAAATATATGAAAGTTAAATTTTTATCATTACATTATGGAAAATAATGAACTTTATCACAATATGCTAATTTTTTGAGAAGGACCTGTATTCATTGCGCTTATTTTGCTCTTCTGCTACTTCTACTTCTTCTGCTTCTTATCCTGCTTCATTTCTTCTACCTCTCTTTGCATTCTGCAAATATCTTACTTCTTTTGTCCTTCTTTCTCTATACTCTGATCTTTGCAGTCTTCATCTGTTAGATTCAATTCTCAGGATTTTATTATATACTATTATTTACTTGATTAATTTGTTTGTCTCTATAATTTTACATTTTCATGTAATAAATTTGTTATCCCTTATTCAAATCAGATCTCTGACATAATCATTGCATGTCTGCCTGGATCCCAATGCTCCAACCAGTCATGAATTCGAACTCAGTATGCCCTTCAGAATGCTGACTATGAAGCAAATACTTGCGCAAATTCACCCCGGGATTGGTTTATATCTGTGGATCTGAAAGATGCCTACTTTCACATCCAGATAGCACCCCACCACAAACCGTTCTTGAGATTCGCATTCAAGGGGGTGGCTTAAGAATATACAGCCCTTCCTTTCGGACTCTCTCTAGCTCTGCGTACTTTCACGAAGTGCGTAGATGCGGTTCTTTCCCCTCTGAGGCAGACAGGAATCCGCATCCTCAATTATCTTGATGATTGGCTTCTTATAGCCCAATAAGAACAGAAACAATGCACCCAGAGATTTCTGCTCTTCAGTCACCTGCAAGACTTGGGTTTCAGGTTCAACTTTGGCAAGAGCTCACTGCTTCCCAGCCAACGGATTCTGTTCCAAGGAGCAGTCTTCAACTCAAATGAAGGCTTGGTGGCCTCATTCAGGGCAAATTCCTACCACCCCCACAAGAGGTTTCAGAAGCTCTTAGGCCTCATGGCAGCAGCTTCATCGGTCATTTCACTAGGACTGCTCCATATGCATCCACTCCAGCTCTGGTTGAAGGGCCTTGTCCCACCCCGTGTGTGGCGCACAGGCTGACACATGTCCCCCACGGCTGTGTCAGAGCCCTTGTCCCTTGGAAAGCACCCCACTTTAACCAGTTGTAGGTTCAGTTGTTCAGTTGTCAGGAGGAAAGTAGTCGTGATAGATGCTCCAAGACAGGCTGGGGTGCCCTGAGCGACGACAGGACAGCCTTTGGCTCATGGCAACCCCTATGTCAAACTGGCACATCAACCACCTGAAAATGATGGCAGCAATTCTGGCCTAAAAGGAGTTCCAGCCGGAGCTCAGAGGTCGTCATGTCCTGGTCCGCTCGGACAACAGGACAGTGGTTGCCTTCATAAACCACCAAAAAAGGTCTCGCTCTGTACAGATGCCAGGGTCCTCGAATGTGGGCGCGGACATGTTGTCATGCGGCGGACCTCCCCTGGGCGAATGGAGACTCCACTCCCGGGCGGTCAAAGTGAAATAGTGCACCTTTGGCTAGGCGGATGTGGACCTCTTTTCAACTAAAGAGAACTCCGACTGCCAAACCTATTTCTTGAAGAAAATGAACACACTGGCTCTGAAATGGCCACGTCAGCACCATTATGCCTTCCCTCCTGTAGCCCTGCTCCCGCAGGTTATCAGTCGGATACGGGAAGAAGCATGTTTTGTTATTCTGGTGGCACCATGCTGGCAGAACCAGCCATGGTTTCTAGAATTAGTCCAGCTACTGTCAGCAGGTCCATGGTCCATACCACTGAGAGACCTCCTCTCCCAAGCAGGAGGGAAGATCTGGCACCCCAATCAGTGTTGTCAGACCTGCATGTTTGGCCTCTCGACGGGAGCCGTTAGGTCTTTCATGGGAAGTCATGAGAACAATCTCAGCGGCAAGGGCCCCTTCTACAAAGCTCCTTTACTCACAGAAATGGTAATTTATCTGAAGCTGGTGCCTAGCTTGGAAAATAGACCCCGTTGAATGTGATGCCGTGTCAGTTTTCTTGTTCCTACATGAGATGCTGGACAGTGGGCATGCCCCCTCCACTCTCAAAGTTCCACTCTCGCTTAAGACTGTCTACTTGCTGGCTTTAGCATCAGTCAAGTGAATTGGAGTCTTGCAGGCTCTGTCTGTGGATCCTTCCTGCCTTGAATTCGCTTCCTGGCTCCTCAGATACAAAAAACATTAAAAACATTGTGCTTTTTGAATAATGAAAACGCTGTAGTTATATTCAAAGAACCAGTTCTTTATTTACCCTTGCACTGCAAACCTGCAGAGACGGTCTCCAAAATGTATGCAGCACTTCATTGACTATTGAGGAGGGTGGAGTTACTGTATGAGGTTTTGCTGACAGTTTGAGGATCCATTGGAATTTACGAGGTTTAGTCACAAGATCTAGTATAAAGCTATTTAGTATAAAGTTCTATTTAATCTTTGGTATAAAGTATAGGCAAAATACTAAAATGTGTAAAATGTTCATGTGTTTTTTTTGAACAATCATAGTAATACGAGTGCACCGTCTTTTTATCTCTCTCTCTCGCTATTCCTTATACGACCTTCTAAGTCATAGGGCTGGAGCCTATCCCATTTTCCTAGGCCAGAGGCAGGGGAAAGCACCCTGGACAGATGGCCAGTCTATCACACTTTTTATGAGTCGAAGGCCAAGAATTAGTGAATGGTTTTGCAGATTTGGTGTGTGGTTCTGGTATTTGAGTGTCCGGTTTCAGAAATTATGTTACAAGTGAGGATTTTGTGTGTAAGCAGCTGAAAAAACTAATCTCTGACAGCAAAAGTGGTTTTGCTTTCAAATCCAAACACACAGCGATCTCTGTGACGTGACAAGAACACTTCTTTCTTTGGGTATGGCTTTGGGCATGCATTAGGCTAATATTTCACAATGTGATGTAGTTTGAGTATGTAATATTTGGACTTTGATCAAGGATTTTTTGGCAGGTCTGGATCAGTGCTCTCTGTTAGATAAAATAAATTGCTTTGCAAAACGTATACATGCACAAACAGACACATTACACGCTAAAGGAAATGGAAAACATGAAAAAGCATCATATGACCCCTTTAAGGAACAGTTCTCTCAAAAATCACCCATGTACTCACCCTGAACCTTTATGACTTTATTTCTTCTGCGGAACACAAAAACATACTTTGAAAAATGTTTCAACGGTCTTTGTCCATATAATCAGTGAGGTCCAAAACAACATTTACTTTAAGTGTATTTGTTTTACTTGAAGTGCCCCTATTATGCTATTTTTAAGGTTCCTAATCATCCTATAACAGGTTTGCATGCATCAAAAGTTAAAAAAGGAAGAAGCATTTTCTCATGCATTCTTTCCATTTTCTCATAATATACATTGCACATCACCACATTTTTCAACGATTCTCAAATGACTAGTTTCTCTAAAAACCTCCTTTCCGTAAGCCTACTCTGATTGGCTAGATGGCCCAGTCTGTTGTGATTGGTCTACCACTTACAGTGCCTTTCGGAAACAAAACGCCCATTACCACAATTGAACTTCAGCTCCAGAGGCTTCCTAAAGCTGAGCAGTTGTACTCTGTAAAGACAGTAACAATGGCGTCGATTTTACCATATCAATCCAAGAGCGAGTCCGATGATGAAACATTGGAAGAACAAGTTATTCAACCTGAGCCTCCATCACAAGAACGACTTAAGCAGGACATTTCTCAGTGATACGCTACTCAGTATGATGTACAATATGAGATGTTGCAACTAATTCCTCACCATCAGCATTAAAGGGTTATTTCACCCAAAAATGACATTTTTCTGTCATTAATTACTCACCCTCATGTCGTTCAAAACCTACAAGACCTTCGGTCATCTTCAGAACACAAATTAAGATATTTTTGATTAAATCCGAGAGGTTTTTTATCTCCCATAGAAAGCAAAGAAACTACCACATTCAAGGTCCAGAAAAGTTTTAAAGACATCGTTAAAATAGTCAATGTGACTAGTGGTTCAACCTTAATGTTATGAAGTGATGAGAATACTTTAACAGCATAACATGCAATAATACTACACAGCTGACGCAGTGCAGAGCTTCCGTGTTTATGTCCGAATGCCAGCTCAATATTCGCCGACGCCGTTCACGTGAGCACCAATATTGAGTCGGCGATCGGACAAAAAGATAAAAAACCTTCTGGATTTCATCAAAATATCTTCATTTGTGTTCCGAAGACAGAAAGTCATGCATGTTTGGAACAACATGAGGGTGAGTAAGTGATGACAGAATTTATGTTTTGGTGAACTACTGATTTATGTGCATGTCTCAATGTCATTTCATTAGATACAAAATATCAAACCAAGAAACATCTGCAAACAAATTTCACATGAACTATTCTTGGAACTATCTTCACTTTTATAAGACATTTTGCAAGAATAAAACGCTTATAAATGTCTTTTAGATGTTTTGCTTTAAAGGTGATTTAAAGGTTGATATTTTCATCTAATGACAAGATATTAATACATCTTTGGATTGAGTGTCCAAATACTTTGTGGGGCCTCTGTATATGGGGGTCAGGATTATAAAAATGAATAGAATTCACAAATAAATAGATGAGATTTGCAAAAAAAAAAAAAAAGTATATATTTACAAATGTGTTTTATGTCACAAACACAACTCTGCCTGGCATTCATTTGTAAATCCCTGCACACATTTGTGAATTTTGAAACATTTACACACTAGCGCCAATGTGCAGACAAATCCACAAACAAGTGGACTCCACCCAACGTTTACTCAAGCCAATCAATAACAGCGGACCACGTTCTTGCTACAACCAATCACGTTTGGCTTTACAATCAGGGAGGTCTTGCCCTGAAACCACTCTGCACATTCATCTGCATTGGCTCAAATAGGAAGTATAAGGCCCATAAAATTGGTACAATAAAATATGTTTAAAATTTGGATTTCGTTAGACAATTAGAAGGTGTATCAAGCCAAGCCACATTATTTTATGAGCCTTTGAAAATGGTGAAAAGGCCCTGTCCCAAATGGCACACTTCATATGCACTTTCAGTCTTGTGGACTTACAATGGCTGCTACGTGTGCTTGTCTGTTAAGTCCATATTTGATATTCTACAGGATATTTTTCTGAAACTCTTTATATTTATTAGTGAATCTTAATCTATTTATTTGGAATAATGCAACAATTCTAACCCCATATCTGTATGTCAATTCCTTATTTAAAATTATACATTCATGCTACCAAGTCTTAAATTAAATTACATTGACAACAAAGTCATATCACTGAATAACTTACCTGGCACTTTTCCTTCTAAAAACTCAAACCACTGCCTTGTGGTGGAGTCTCCCATCAGATAGACAATCTTGTTTTTAAGACAGTTTCCCATTTGTGAAGAATTGAACTGTTGGGTTTTGCAAACAAAATAATTCCAGACATCTTTCAGATAGAACCCTGCATGAACTGTCATGCCAGATCTGCATCTCTCCATTGTGCCTGAAGCAAAGAAACATTTACTTGAAATACATTTACTCATAATTATGCAAATTCCTTTTATTCCATTCATTTGATTTCAAATAATATCTGTGCTCTGATATGTGGTAAATGCATGTTTTGACCATTTTCTATTTAGAAAAATAAATAAATAAAGCAAAGGCAGAAGATTGCTTGCCTTTTTTTTTTTTAAGGAAAACAAAAAGTTGGCCTTTTTTTTTTATTGTACAAATGGTTGAATATTTCATTCACTGAAACACTGTGTGACAATATTTGATTAAAGTGTAAACACACTGGCAGTTCTGTACCAACTCTGTGACACAATAAAGGATGTACAGAAGACGGGGCGGCTTGACCAATAAGATGAGAGTGGCGTTTCAGTGTCGCCCACTTGAGCAAATTAAATATTCAAACCATAAATCAATTTGTAATCAATAAACAAAAAAATCTGAATACTCATCTGAATACTTTCCTGTTATTCCTTTCTAAACAGGAAATTAAATGGTCAAAACGTAAACAAATCATATGCAAACGTACCAATGCCTGCAGGGTTGGGAAGGACATTTAATATTATTTTGTCTCCAGTAATAGCCACAGTTGTTAATTCCCTTTGAAATAATAATAATAATTCATTACATAGTATTTAACACTCGTTTTTTTTTCTTTTCTTTTTTTACATTTCTACAATTCTTTTGAAATTCAATTTGAATCCTTTCCCACTTACTTTGTAAGAATTTGCTTCTCAAGAGGATTTAATGGGTTTTCCAAACCTCCTCTTGAGTGATGAACCAGGTTGTCACAAGAAAGTTTCTTCGGTCTCTCACACTGCCACACCGTCCCTGTTTTTATATCCTTATACTCACAGCAGCAGTCGCCTTTCCTCCAACTTCCATCTGCACCCCACTTAAGATTACACTGTACTACTTCACTGATCCTGGTTTTATTGGGTCCTGGTCCTTCAAAGTGGCCATTATAGTGGCTGCGTGGGAATGAGGACTCCCTGTATTTATTTAGAATCTGCACAGCCTCACTGGAGTGCTCTAGACGTACATAAACTTGTGCCTGACCTTCCCAGGGCAGAAGAAGAGCAACAGAGTAAGTCCCATTACGGTGATCCTCAACCTCCCCGTACACACTCGCCTTCAGGAAGAATGGAGAAGGTTAAAGTGTGATGCAGAAAACTAATGTCTGCAAACAAAGCAAGCTTATAAACAAACATAATATGTATTAGTAATATTTTGTAAATAAGTGAAAGTGACATGTGAAGGCCAAGTATGGTAACCAGGGCTTGACATTAACTTTTTTGCTAACCAGCCACTGTGGCTAGTGGTTTTCCAAAGTTACTAGCCACTCAGCATTTTAACTGGCCACAATTTTGATGTTGGTAAATTACATTTTATATGATTAAAGTTGACTTTGTTATGCTTAAATTACTTTATTTTGAGTCATTTTACTTGATTTAGAAGATTTAAAACCCTTTCAAACTTTTAAATGCAGATTGACCACCCAAATCAAGACTACATTGTATATCAGCAGGTATGTACAGGTGGGCAAGAGGTGGACAATATGGGCTAATATGAGAAATATGAGAAAGTTATTTGTGTTAGGCTATATAAAAGAACATAGAAGCAAATTACAAAAACAATAGTAAATTGAAAATAATCTTTTTTCAGATACAGTAGGTTTATTTAACATATAGCCTACATTTATTTAACATCTTTTGTTGTTTGCTTAACATTAATGACAGACAGGTAGGCCTATTTTGGGCTTTTTATTAATTAGTCTAATTGGGC
Source organism: Anabarilius grahami (assembly GCA_003731715.1). Lineage (NCBI taxonomy): Eukaryota > Metazoa > Chordata > Actinopteri > Cypriniformes > Xenocyprididae > Anabarilius > Anabarilius grahami. The sequence goes on from RJVU01068486.1 coordinate 1,514,424, forward strand.
TGCTGAATGCATGGACGTAACTGACACATATCCAGTTATTACCCACCTGTTTACGTCCACTTAAGCCATAACCGACTGTATTCACGCGAGATACTCCACACGATGGACATTTAGAAATCTGTGTGCACCACAGTCTATGGTGTGCATGTGTATTTGACTATTCAGGCGCGAAGAGAACTGATCGCGCACGCGAGAGAGTGCTTCTGTTGTGTGTCATTCAGGGCAATTCCGCCTATCCCTCCTTCACTAACTGCACGTATATAACGAATTGTGTGATTGGACTGTAATTTTGTGCTACGACGATCTTCGACGATCATTTGGCTGTAAGCTGAAATTATATTCAACCCGCCAAAGTGGCTAGTGGGAGTGGCTGTCTTACCCGCCACAGCTGAAATCTACCCGCATTTGGCGGGTTGGCGGGTGTTAATGTCAAGCCCTGATGGTAACCCATACTCATAATTTGTCCTCTGCATTTAACCCATCCAAGTTAGTGCACACACATTAGGAGCAGAGTAGTGAACACACACTGCAAACCATGATACACACCCAGAGCTGTGGCACCTGGGGAGCGATTGGGGGTTAGGTACCTTGCTCAAGGGCACCTCAGTCATTCCTGCCGGTGCTGGAATCAAACCAGCAACCTTTGGGTTACCAGTCGGATTCACTAACCATTAGGCCACAACTGCCCAATTAACTCATTTACATAACCAATTCACCCCAATTAACAGGCGAAACAAACTCAGCATGACAAATGTCGGTATGCTTTTTTTATTTTTTATTGATTACAAAATAATATATATTATAAAACAAACACACCTTTAAATCTGAATTAAATAGCTTTGCTTGGAAGAAATCTCCTCCATATCTTTTCAGGTTCTTGTTGTGGTCTCTGGCTGTGATGGTAACGGAGATCTTTTCTCCCACTTTGTAACTCTCCTTGAGTCCCACAATAGAGAATGTTGAGTGGACTGGACTTGTGCTCTGATCCAGCTGAGTGATTTCTTGATCTGGACCGGGCCAGTCCAGAGCCTTCTGTAGCCTTTCCCACTCCTCTTCACTGATTCCCATGTCGAGAGCAGATATTGTGGATGAATTATTATTTTGAGGAACTGCTTTAGGTCTGGGGGGCTGAAATTGTATTATTTGGATCCCACCATTCAATCTCCATAGAACCTGAGAGAGGACCAGAATATCAGTCACACTAAATTCCATTTTTTTTTCTGTTTAAATGCTCATTATGGATGAATATACTTTCTGGATAATACTAGAAAAGATATTTGGATCTGTAGGCGGTTGTTGAAATCATGCACAAGTGTGATTGGGTTAGGTCCTACTATGTAGCTCAAACAGGAGAGAATGGCATTAGCAACACCAATTATCAGGGATTCAAAAGCATCAAGTAAAGAGTCGCCTTTACACAACAAGCCAATAGGGAACAGCAAAGGGAACTGAGTTCTCATCAAGATGGCTGTATGTCAGACATTTAACTCACTTCCCCACTACTAAAATAATTGAGAATATTAGAGAATAGTGGAATAGGGAAATGTCTTAAGCTAAGAGAGGGCGGGGTTGACCTCGTTGCTATGGATGATGTCAACATGCTTACTAACTGATTGGCTGATAGGGGAGGAGTCTCAGTCAGTGATTTATTCATAGAAATATTGTAGAACAAGGTATCATGTTGCCATGTTCAAATAAAGATTTTAAAATGTAGGCTAAGTGTCACTAATTAAACAAGTATTAAGACAAGACACAGAAAATGCTTAAGCTAGTCGTAGACTAAAATGCATGTTTGAGCTGTTTTCACCGAAAGCAACTTATACTGAGATATCTTAAAATATGTCAGTGACATTGTTTTGTCTCAAAATGGACACCAGTAATGTTTATGCATAGTGAACTTTTATAAAAGCTACTTAAATACCCTAACTGAACTAAGGCCTAATCCTGGCTTAGGCCAAGCCCTGTCTGTGAAACCAGGCCTATATGTTCAGCTGGCCAAAATGTCAATCTCTTACATGTCTGCATCTCGAGAGATTGCAGAATTTAAGCAACAAATTATGTTTTATAAACAAAGTTCGGGAGGAGTACATATACACCGATCAGGCATAACATTATGGGCAATGACAGGTGAAGTGAATAACACTGATCATCTCTTCATCACGGCACCTGTTAGTGGGTGGATATATTAGGCAGCAAGTGAACATTTCGTCCTCAAAGTTGATGTTTTAGAAGCAGGAAAAATGGTCAAGCGTAAGGATTTGAGCGAGTTTGAGAAGTGCCAATTTATGATGGTCAGAGCATCTCCAAAACTGCAGCTCTTGTGGGGTGTTCTCGGTCTGCAGTGGTCAGTATCTATCAAAAGTGCTCCAAGGAAGGAACAGTGGTGAACCGGCCACTGCTCTCTTTCATGGAAATGGTATTCCCTGGTGGCTGTGGCCTCTTTTCATGCTCCTGCCACAAAGCAAAAATGGTTCAGGAATAGTTTGAGGAGCACAACAATGAGTTTGAGGAGTTGACTTGACCTCCTAATTCCCCAGATCTCAATCCAATGGAGCATCTGTGGGATGTGCTGAACAAACAAGTCCGATCCATGGAGGCTCCACCTCACAACTTACAGGACTTAAAGGATCTGCTGCTAACATCTTGGTCCAGAGACCACAGCACACCTTCAGGGATCTAGTGGAGTCCATGCCTCGACGGGTCAGGGCTGTTTTGGGAGCAAAAATAAAATGCATTGACATTTGTAAACCTTGAAACAAAATGAAAAACAAAAGTTCATCCTCAACAAAAGAGCATAGGGCATAGTTGAGATTTCTCTGAAATTATATAGTTTAACTAAATAAATATGAGTGATGAGGAAGTATAGACTTTAAGTCACATATTTTTCAAATGCATAAAATGCATTGACATTTCTCAACCTTGAAAAAAAAAAGAAAAATGCATCCTCAACAAAAATAAAGTGCATCTTTAAAAGTGCTTAGGGCATAGCTGAAGTTTCTCTGAAATTATATAGTTTAACATAAAATAAATATAAACTTAAAATGATTTCCAATTTGCACTACTCAATTGCACTCTTACCCTCCTCCAAAGTACATATATTTTCACTTGTCTCTGTTTATTGTCTATTGTCTTTATGTGAGGACAATAGTGGTAGATTCTTCTGCATCTCTGCCTTCTTACGTTCACTGCCTATGCTGGTGCAAGGGGCTGACAGGTATTTCCTTGCAAGTGTCTTTTGTAATATTCCACTGTTCGAACATGGTTTCAAAAGCTTGGCACATCATTGTCCCTGTATGCGATCCGGAGGACTCCTGCGAAGACTTTTTGCATGTTAAAATATTCATCCAACCACTGAGCCGTTAAACGAAGCATAATGACCGGACTAACATCAGATGTCCAAATGTCCGTGGTGAAACTTATGCTTAGTCCACTCTTGTCGATCAAATTATGAATGTGTGTGGCGACCAAATCGTACAAGGCAGGGAGGGAAACATCAGAGAAGAAGTGGCGACTCGGAAGGGTGTAACGTGGCTCCAAATGCTCTACTGACCCGTGAAAACCGGGATCCTCTACCACGGAAAAAGGTTGGTCATCAAGGACTATAAATTGCATTACTTTGTCATTGATGGCTTTAGCCTTTTCGCTGTCTCTGGAAAACTTTTTACAATTCTCAAATGCCTGCTGAATGGAGACATCGACGCTCCTTGTTTTAGGCTTGGTGCTAGTAGCTGCTGCCGTGGCGGCTTCATATTCTTTTAATACAGCTTCGCCGCGATGACGACCTTTCAAGTGAGATATAAGATTTGTTGTGTTAAACCTTGACGCCTTTTCCCCTCCTCTTGGAGTCCTTGCTGAGCATGATTTGCAAATAGCAATGGCATTGTCGTCCTCTGCCACAGAGAAAAACTTCTAGACCGGCGAAGACGTTCACAGATGATGATGTAATGAGCGCGACACCATTTTAAAGCTGCAGTCGATTTCACTTGGAAAGCGGATGAATCTCGGATAAATCAGACTGATTGATTGATTTACCAGCAAGCGTACTTTTTCGGATCTAGTTATCAGATTTAATTTATTTATCGGAGCAATAAAAATAATGTCATTTTCACCCATATCGCCCAATAATTTATCTGTCCGATAAATATCGTGCATCCCTAATAATATCTCAATACAATAAACAATTTTCGTGCCCTGAATTGTCCTTGACTGACCTTCCACAAAAGTGCTGCTGCATGACTGCAGGAGCATCCTGGCCCTGCAATACATGAACAACCCGCTGTCTGTACTTCACCTGTCACTGATGCGTTTCCACTGTCGGCCAAAGGCGAGCGTGCTAGTGCGTGCCAGGGCCAGTCCCGTTTCCACTGTCATATATGTGATGCTAAAGGCTACTTATGATAATCACTGTGACAATAAATACACAGGTTTATGGGAAATACCAGAGACTGCTTGAGGAATGTAGATAACTCATGTAAGATTATAATCGTGCATTTATTTGGTTTAATGTTTTATCTGTCTCTTCCCTGTGCCTTTGCTGATACCGGACTAATGGATCCGCATATCTGTCACACACTGGGTTAACTCGTATAACTCATAACTTCTGTTTTCCTCTCATGAGCTTCCTCTGCTGCTCTGGCTGAAAGGACAACAGTATAGATAGACGGGAGAGATCGCTCAAACGTCCTCGCATTGCAATCAGCGCATAATTTAAAGGGAAAATGAATAGAAATGCTCAGAAATGTGACATGAACATATGATATTTTATCAATATATTTATAAATGTGTAAGCCTTTTGATTTAAAAGCCTTAATGGAGTCGTTTTGTACATTCTTGTGATCGTAAATAAATGGAAGCAGGTGCAAATGAAGCAAATTAATAGGTATGTGTTCTCTTTTTATGCGAATATAAATGTCAGTTAGATTCAGCATGATTGATGTGCACTCCTGAAACAAATTAATACATTTACTGTAACATTTTTTTTTAATTGTAAAACATTGTTCAAATATTGATGTTGGAATCTTAAAGGTAAAGGCCGAACGTTCGCAAGTTTGGATCGCTAAATCATGAATTACTGTCAACTGTTGAATGAATGAGTGTCACGTCCCGCTTGTTTACTTCGAACCGGAAGACACTCCCACTTTTGACGCAAGGCCTCATGGGGCGTAAGAAACTTGTGGATATCTATTTTTTTACAGTCTATGGTGGATACTCTTCTTGTGAGAATGCAGTTGGTTGATATTGTTTTGACAAGCTCCTTCAACTAAGTTACAGATAATAGTAGTAAATCACATTATTTTTTGTCAGGAGGTAATTTTGATGATGAGATCATACAAAGGAATAAAGATGAGTCTATATAAATTACACCATAATAATGAAATAATATATATATTTAAGTATTTAACTGCATTTTAAGTTGGAATGACAAAAAGAGGAATTTATTTATTTTAATTTTAATGTAATGTAATGTAATGTATTTTTATTTTTCCTGGTGTTTTCTTTTTCAGCCATATTTTTATTTAAGTCAAAACAACATTATAAAATGCATTCTCAGTTTAGCTGAATGCACACACCCAGTTGTCTTGTCAGGTATAAATAAAATGCTTATTCATTTAATTATTGTTAAAGTCTGATTTTTTTTTAAATGTATACATTTTCTTATGAACTTACCAGACATGATGTCCAGAGAAAACACGCCAGTAGTAATATGATATGTCTTAACCTGCAATCTAAAAATACACTCAAATGATCAATTTCAAAATCCCTTTAAAACATGAAACCATTTTGATCCATAATATGACAAATGTAATCATGTTCATGAATTACTAATTACCTGATAGATTTGATTTCTTTGTGGATGGTATGATCATGGCTATGTCTGTTGTTCTCCTAATAGTTTTATGTCGCTTGTGAGTGAAGTACATTCACATGACTTCAAACCAATGTTCTGTTAAACTGGCCACACTGCTCTGAAAATGAGGCGGTCTCATAAATGATGTAACACACAGTTTACACAAGGCAGTTTGGCTTTGTTTAATTTGATTAACATTAGATCAACATTGACTGTTTGTCAAATAGTGAAGATATTCTTGCTATGGGAACAACAAAATTCAGCAATTAATTCTTTCCTGTTTAGCAAAAATGCTGAAACTGAAAAATGCTGCCTTCACAGGCAGGATAAGGAGGTAGGAAGGTAACAAGGCACGTCCAAATCCAGTGATCGTGCTACATCCTGTCTCTTTAAACACCTTCATCTGACCAATTTTTGAAGGCCTCATAGACGTATCCTTCGCTGCCTTTGATATTCCACAATCCTGCGCGTTCCGTTCCCTGACTGCTGAGCTCAAAAAATAAAGATGGCATCTTAAATTTGAGGTTGGTGGTCAGTTTGTGTGTAAAGTGTGCATTTTGATTAACTTTCCCCACCTTTGATGACATTTTTAGCGAGAAGTATTGTAGTAATTAAATATTCAATTTGCACTCTAAAAAATGCTGGGTTAAAAAAACCCAAGCTGGGTAAAATATGGACAAACCCAGCAGGTTGGGTTAAAAGGCACCTATTATGCCCTCTTTCACATGATGTAATATAAGTCTCTGGTCTGGTCAAGTTTCAGCTNCCACAATCCTGCGCGTTCCGTTCCCTGACTGCTGAGCTCAAAAAATAAAGATGGCATCTTAAATTTGAGGTTGGTGGTCAGTTTGTGTGTAAAGTGTGCATTTTGATTAACTTTCCCCACCTTTGATGACATTTTTAGCGAGAAGTATTGTAGTAATTAAATATTCAATTTGTTGTCACCAAAGCGCTGTCTGTTTTGTTATCTATCATTAAATCATTACACTGCCTCAGAAGTCTGTTCGAAATCGTTTCGTGAGGTACCTTCGTGTGCAAACGCTGCCTGCAGAGTCATTGCCTGACAAGGCAGCAAGGCAACAAGTCAGCCTAGGTTTTTGGATGCAGCATAAGTGAGGGTGGAGCCTGGTGATTCCGTGACACAACCAAGGTCAAACAATTTAGATGCAGTCGCAGAATCTTGTGTTTCTTTTATGAGACGATATAAGAAGGAAAATAGAAAATGTCTGTATTAGGGTTAAATCCTACAGAAACTGCTGATTTTTATTCCAGATCAATCTGCATTACTTAAATAATGACTGGTGTTATATTACATTTCAGTAGGAATTTGAACGCGATTGTGAACAACGTAACATGCCCTATTATGAACACTCAGGCAACCAGGTTATTTGAAGCCTTTTCTTTGTCGTTTTTTGAACTGAGGGTGGGACAACCTGTCACTCACATGACATTACAGCAGTAGCAAACCACAACAGTCCAATGATCCAATCAATTCCTGATACAAAAAATAAAGTCTTCAATAATCGCATTAAAGGTGGAAAAAGGTCTGACATGATTTTTCTTGGATTCATTTTATACATCTCAAACCCCAACTATTTTTACAGGGGTGTGTAGATTTTTATAGCTACATAGATCCCTCCTTATATGGGATTTTGTTTTATACATTATCATTTAATAGGTGAAAATTGTTTGGAAACGCAAAAGTCTCTATTAATTAATGCATGTAAAGTCTATAACTTTTGCTTATGACCGAGGAAGATTGTGGCACTGACATTTCCTCCATAATAATCTAGTGACATCTCACAGTTGAGATTCTGATCTGCAATCAGTCAAAAGGTATGTGAGAGCCAATGGCATTTGACATAATTATCACCAAAGCTGGCACACTCTTTTTTTTGTTTCTTTTTTTTTGTGGCAGTGTGGTGGTGTTTGTAATCAAAAACCTTTGCACACAATGTAACAACCATTCCGTAACGGCACCAAACTTCAGATGTGTAGCTATATCCATGTAATAATCAAAAATATCGAAGAGCATACCTGTTGTGTTCTGACGTAAAGTGTGGAAACAGAATATTATCCAAAGATATCAAGCCTCTATTTGGAATATTTAAATCCCCTTCATATTTTATCTAGTTTGGGTGGCATAAATTTCTCATAAATTTTGATATTAACAAAATACCTGTGAAACTTTCTGCATTTCATCGTCAAGCTTTTCTAGCATGGAGTTTAATTTACAAACACAAATTTTCACCTTACCAATAATTTATCTGGAATAATAAGGACGTTCTATTTAAACAAAAGTCTATTTTCTTTTAAAAAATGATTTCAAAGTAATGTTGTTTTGGTGTAATGCCAAGAAATGCACTAACCTCTGCCTTGTGGTGTCTACTAGTCTCCCATCAAGTAGACAGTCCAGTCTTGTTTTTAAGACAGTTTCTCATGTGTGCAAAACTGAACTGTTGAGTTGTTGCACACAAAAGAATAGCAGGCATCTTTCAGATAAAACCCTGCAGAACTGGTCTCCACATGCTAGATCTCCATCTCTTATCTAAAGCAAAGAAACATTTACCTGAAGAGACTCAGTCATAATAATGCAAATAATTAATTCTCTTGTAACTAAGTTCTGTAACATGTTTGCCGTTTCTTTGGTTATAGGGCTGTGCGATATGGACCTATCTTGGTTTCTTTGATCAATATTGCAATTTCGATTTTAATCACAATTTTGACACAGACACACTATACATTCATTAATGCATTCAGTGTGAATTTGAAATTTTTTTTCGTATTTGTACACACAGGTCGCAAATGCGCATTTAATTTTTTTTTGTTGAGGTAATTAGTTTATCTACAAGATTCACAAGGTAGTCAAAGTAAAACTGCATAAAGAGAACAGACCGGAATGCATGCAAGCTACACCGACAATGGAGACCTACATAGACGAGAGATTTTGCGAAGAGGTTAGAAAGTACCTTCATTTGCACAACTCTAGCATGAATGAATTCAAAGATGTTTACACGGGTTGTAACTCGTGGCGAGAGATTGCTCAAAACTGCGCATGTGTACACGTAGGAGTCAAATGAAGTCACATGAAGTACACTATATTGCCAGAAGTTTTAAGACATCAGCCTTGAACTTTAATGACATCCCATTCTTAATCCGTAGGGTTTAATATGGAGTTGGCCCACCCTTTGCAGCTTTAACAGCTTCAACTCTTCTGGGAAGGCTTTCCACAAAGTTTAGGAGTGTGTTTATGGGAATTTTTGACCATTCAGGACCCAAGGTTTCCCAGCAGAACATTGCCCAAAGCATCACACTGCCTCCGCCGGCTTGCCTTCTTCCCATAGTGCATCCTGGTGCCATGTGTTCCCCAGGTAAGCGACCCACATGCACCCGGCCATCCACGTGATGTAAAAGAAAACATGGTTTATCAGACCAGGCCACCTTCTTCCATTGCTCCGTGGTCCAGTTCTGATGCTCACGTGTCCACTGTTGGCTCTTTCGGCGGAGGACAGGGGTCAGCATGGGCACCCTGACTGGTCTGCAGCTATGCAGCTCCATACGCAACAAACTGTGATGCACTGTGTATTCTGACACCTTTCTATCAGAACCAGCATTAACTTCTGGAGCAGTTTTAGCTGCAGTAGCTCGTCTGTTGGATCGGACCACACGGGCCAGCCTTCGCTCCCCACGTGCATCAATGAGCATCAACCGCCCATGACCCTGTCGCCGGTTCACCACTGTTCCTTCCTTGGGCCACTTTTGATAGATACTGACCACTGCAGACCGGGAACACCCCACAAGAGCTGCAGTTTTGGAGATGCTCTGACCCAGTCGTCTAGCCATCACAATTTGGCCCTTGTCAAACTCGCTCAAACCCTTACCTTGCCCATTTTTCCTGCTTCTAACACATCAACTTTGAGGACAAAATGTTCACTTGCTGCCTAATATATCCCACCCACTAACAGGTGCCGTGATGAAGAGATGATCAGTGTTATTCACTTCACCTGTCAGTGCTCATAATGTTATGCCTGAAATGTATATATTATATATATTATAGATAGATAGATAGATAGATAGATACTACCGTTCAAAAGTTTGGGATGGATGTTTTTAAAAGAAGTTGCGTTTGCTCACCAAGGCTGCATTTATTTAATTAATTTTTAATTAAATAAATGCAGCCTTGGTGAGCAGACGCAACTTCTTTTACAAACAGTAAAAACAGTAATATTGTGAAATATTATTACAATTTAAAATAACTGTTTTCTATTTGAATATATTTTATAAAGTAATTTATTCCTGTGATGGCAAAGCTGAATTTTCAGCATCATTAGTCCAGTCTTCAGTGTCACATGATCCTTCAGAAATCATTCTGATATGCTGAATCCAGTTCCCATATCAGCCATTTTGGGCATTGGCCATTTTGAATTCTGTGGTGAAATGCTGTATTTTATGAACACATGAATGTATCATTACAAAACTTGGTATGACTCATCACGATGCACAAAACAAGGGGTGGTGCTATAATTGAACAAAACATGAAATTGGCTCTAACTACAGTACTGTTGGTCTGATTGACTCTAAAATTGACATGCAGTGTCTTTGTCTCAGTTGCTATCATAGTCCATTAAAACATTGTTGGTCTGCTGCTAGCTTCCTTGTTTGCTTCTGTTGTGCTTGGCCCCTTAATTGCTGTGTGGAGCTATATTTCAATTTTGAGATTATACAGATTTACAATATGTGTAATACATTAATTTGTATACCAGTAGTTTCTGACAGATGCTCATTTTTATATGTGCATTCCATGGTATATTATAACAAAGCAAGATAAATATTATTCCATTGTATCAGGCAGGACAGTTATATGAATGTTATATATCACTTCATTCACTGATCAATGTTTACATGTGAGTAAAAGGCTAAATTAAATGTTCATCATAAAAAGCGATCAAGTCTCTTCAGAAAATTCTCTTCAGACTAATCCACTCAATTCATATGGATTAGTTTTCTTCTTTTTGAAGCATCAAAGTGGTCGTTGCAAAGGCAGTCAATGGAGGAACTAACATCTCTCAGATTTCAAAAGCGATTTTTTTCTCTCTTTTTTTTTGATTAACAGTGGTGACACAAACAGCTGCGGGTATATTAGGCTGCTGTTGTAATGATGGGTCAACAGAGTTGGGAACCATTTGCAGCTTTTATTAAGAACAGTATCAACAAGGCAAGGGCAAAGTCAGAGACGTAAACAGGGACAGGCGATGGTCGAGGCAGGTGGCAGACAGACAGAGTCAGGATACAGGCAAGGGTCAGGGCAGGCAGCAAACAAACACAGTCCAATAAACAGGCGAGGGTCAGGGCAGTCAGCAGAGAATAACAGAGGGTAAACAGTCCAATTGGCAACAGTAATAACAATGCACAGAAAACGCTCAAAAATGAATTCCGGGGCAAATCAAGACTTTGCGATGTGTGTGCTGCTTAAATAGTGTGAGAGTGATGTGGTGCAGGTGTGTGCGCAATCAGTCCCAGGAATGAGGGCCTATGGGAAACGTAGTCCGAATGATAAAAGGTCAATATTCCGGTGAAGGCTCCCTCCGGTGGTGCGGGGAGGAAGTGCGGGAGCCTCATTTGTGACAGCTGTCACTTTAAGACGAATGCACAGATCCAGTATAATAATACGCATCCGTTTTCTTGTAAAATATAGGTAAATGAGAGTCAAAGACACATTTTGAGTACACAGTTATACCTGGAAATAAATCCTATTCAAAGATATAAGTGAACATCACATACCTGGCATTTGGTGTTTGGAGCACTGGAGAAAAAAACAAAAAACAAAACTTCCCTGCTTCCAGTCCAATGTGTGCCCATATCGTGTCACTATGATTCTCAAATCTGTGAGGTGAGATAAAACAGGATCATATCAGCTATTGTATTAACGTTAATATAATGCCCACTCTTAACAGAAAACATGATTTTTGTCATGAACTGCATTGTTTTACTGTTTTACAATGTTTTCTGGGGTGCACTTATAATGTTAGTATGATTTTTACATCAAAAATGGTCAATTTAAAAATAAAAGGCATTTTTCCTACCCTGATTTTAGCCCTCTGATTTGAACGCTCTGTTTGAAGGGGCGTGTCTGCTGTGAGACTTCAGTCCAAACGCCCACTGCTGTGATTGGCTGACATCTTTCCATTTGAAATAGCTAAATATTACTCTCTCGAAAATGTTTTGCATGTTTTTACTATAACAGCTCTCAAGGGTAACTAATCGTGAAAAGTTCTGCATTACATTTAGATCTGTGGCATTATTATTTAGATTGTGGCATGAAAGGTTGCAGTGATGAAGATTGTAGCCGATCACAGACATGTTGTTAAGCTCATGAAAGCAGTGATCTCATCATTGCAACTCAATTTCTGCACACTAATGAATGCTTTTATCATAACTAACACTGCAAACACGATGTAACAGAGTTTTGTTGAATAAAATGGGAACTTTGGCGCGTGTCTAGAACTCAGTCACTGATAAACTTGCGCTGTTTGATTGACATCTCCAGTGATTGCAAAGGGAGCATTCTTTGATCGCTTTCTATATATAATTTATTCACTTTTTTAATAACAGATTATTGTCATCCTACAAAGTGAAACAACATAAAGTTCACCGTTTAGTCACTGGTTTGATTTACAGACACATAAACAAAGAACATTTGACTGTACATGAATCATTAATATCAGATCAGGCATTAGAACGAACAGTTACTTACATGTTGTTGCATTACTGTAGAGTCCATATCATAAAAGTCTGTTTGCAAAGCCTGCGACAAAATGCGACTGATTTATCAAAGAATCCACAGGGAAATGTACCGAATACAAATAAATAAAGCTCAACTGAGACACTCACATTTTTGTCCTGTAATGCTCTTCTCTCCTCCTCATCTCACTAACGCGCCAGTGGGCGGGGCTAACTTTGCAACAATGGAGTGGGCGTTGATTTCTTCTGTGTAGACGGCGTTCCACCTATCTATGATATAGAGTCGTACGCTGGGCCTGGTGACAATAAAAGCTTTTACTGGACCAACAAGGAAGTTTTCAGTTCTGAAAATTACAGGATATTCTTATAGTATGATGACCTCTTATAATCAAAAGCTCAAGGAAAAGTTGATTTCTCAATTCATGACCCCTTTAAAAGGTGCAGTAAGCGATTTCTGATATTTGAAATCACCCCAAACAGACACACCCCTCCCTTCATTGCTCCATCCCCAAAATGCACGAACATGCAATGCAAGAGTGGATGTCTCTTTACCATAGCTTAAGTGAAGCAAAATAATACTTCACGAATGAAATGAAGATGATAAACAAACAACAAGAAAGAACAAAAAATGAACACGAGAGAATATACAAGCAAAACAGCAAAACCAATGTTACTCACGTATGGAGCAGAAACAATGCAACCTCTGCGTCCATTTTCAGGCCTCCTGATTAGGTCTCTCCAGCATTTGAAAGCTTCTCTAATATTAACATCTGATCATAACCCTTCTTTTTCCAGTAATATTCCTCTGGCCTTTTCTCTTTTGTAATGTCTCTCAGTCATCTCTCTGTCTCCTCCCCCATCATGAGTGGACACGCCCCTTACCGCTGATTGGCTGCAAGTATGTTGTGGTGCTCAGTCCGATCCAATTTTGATGAGTTTAAAGGGTATTTACTGTACAGATTCCATAAATGAGTGGAGACAAAACAGTTGTAACATGATCACTTTATTTACATTTATGAATTCATGCTACTTTTCTAATACAATTTATTTATACTTTATCTTACAGTCCTTCCCTATTTGGAAGATTTTGTGGAGGTTATTCCCGTTCCTCCCGTCCCCACTGGTCCTGCCCAGATTAGAATTTCCTGTTTCGCCGCTGGTCCAGCCCATTTTAGAGTTTCCTATGTCTCCAGAGTTTCCTATGTCTCCAGAGTTCCCGCCCAGCCATTCAGACGTTGTCCTGCCTGCGCCATTGGCTCTGTCTGGCTCCGCCTTGGTTCCACCTCAGAGGCTTGTTACCGTGGCTCCGCCTTGGTCTCCAGAGCAATCGATGGTGCGTGGGCTCATTGGCTCATCAGCTCCACTTAGATCTCCAGCGGCTCCATCTCGGTCCATCGTCCCCCTGGTGTCAACAACCAAATCTCCACCATGTCTTCTTCCTCAAACGACTCGACATCATCTTGGCTGGACTCTGGGTGTGCAACATTGTGTAATGTCATGATCATGTTCTGCTTTATTGAGTTTCTGTTGGCTATGTTAAGTGGTTGAAAACCATTAATAAAAATGACACCTTTCCAGTAAAATCACTTAATTTCTTTATGGGCTGGAGCCGGCTCACGGGCTGGAGCGGAGTCTGGAGTTCTATCCCCTGGTTATAGCTTTAACTTTCAAGTTTATCCTGGTCTTTGCTAGCCACTCACTTTCTTATCTCCTAGAAGATCTTTTTATGTTCCCTATAACCATCAAATTCTTCATTTTTTTTTTAAATTACATTTTGCACCAAACATGAGTTATCTTTATTTATTTAATTTGATTTTATGTTAATTCATATCACTTATGCCTATCCAAATAAAATGTATGTCTTACGGGACATGGACAACTTATAGTATAGTCATGTAGGTATGTTCTGGTTAAACCATATTTTTAGCTGTTCTACTACATACAAATTATCATATTTGCACAAAAAAAGGTCAATTTTAGTTTAAGGTATTTACTGTACAGACTCCATAAATGAATGGAGACAGACAAAACAGTTATAACATGGTCACTTTATTTACAAATTATTTTAGTCACATAATTTGTTTTGTTTTTATAATACAATTCATGTTAACACATTATTTTAATGTCCTTGTTACATATTACATGTAGTTAATATAGTAATTACTATTAACTGTGCTTAATTACATGCAACTAACCCTAAACCAAACCTTAACCCTATACTAAGTACATGTAGTTAATTATTATGACTCAGTACTTAAATGTATAATTAGACTAACGGGGAAACTTTATTTTAAGGTGTAACCCAATACATTTTTTAAAAAACGTTCTAGATATTACATTGTGCATTATTCATAAAGATATTACTATTTTGTTAAGGTTTGTTTGTACGCACATCGTCTCTCTGTATGTACATTGTAGATAATGACAATAAAGCAAGGTAAATATTATTCTTTGGGGTTTTGTCAGACAGGACAGACATATGAGAGTAACATTTGGATCTCATTAGCAATGATAACAGCGCCTGGGTGAATATTTTCACGTAGATAGTGACAGGAAGTCATCTGCCAGACATCGAAGTAGATTACTCCATCAATATCTCTGAACATCTCCTGCATCACCGTGTTCAGCTGCATTACATACCAATCACTTTGAAAAATATTCTGTAACAACAGATCAGAATCAGAGTCATCAAAAAGAGCCTGCATGCACAACAATTTTGGGTAAATGAAGCTTCCAGTGCACACATACAAATAAAACAACAGGACACAGAATAATATGATTATACACTCTAAAAAATGCTGGGTTAAAAACAACCCAAGTTGGGTTGAAAATGGACAAACCCAGCGATTGGGTTGTTTTAACCCAGTGGCTGGGTTAAATGTTTGCCCAACCTGCTGGGTAGTTTTATTTAACCCAAATATTGTTTAAAAATTACTGTATTTCTTGCTTAAAATGAACCCAAAATATGTTGGAAATTAACATTTATTAATATGTTTAATAAACAAACATTTATTAATACTTTTTTTGAATAATATTTAAACAAGAAACATTTATTAAATTGCTTATTAATAAATGCTCATCTTTTTGATTATTATTGTTGCCTCTAGTAATTATGAGTCAGATTTTTTATTTTCCAACCTATTTTGGGTTCATTTTAAGCCAGACATATAGTAATTTGTAAACAATTGTTGGGTTAAATAAAACTACCCAGCAGGTTGGGCAAACATTTAACCCAACTGCTGGGTCAAAACAACCCAATCGCTGGGTTTGTCCATTTTCAACCCAACTTGGGTTGTTTTTAACCCAGCATTTTTTAGAGTGTAGAATAAAAAATATAAAAATTAATATAGACGATTGTTTGGAAAAACTACATTAACTGTATTGTTTGTATTTATTGCTACTGTGTCTCTACTGGACATAGAGCCCTGTACTATTTTGTACTTTTGTCTGTCACATGATATACACCGATCAGGCATAACATTATGACCACCTTTCTAATATTGTGTTGGTCCCCTTTTGCTGCCAAAACAGCGCTGACCCATCGAGGCATGGACTCCACTAGATCCCTGAAGGTGTGCTGTGGTCTCTGGACCAAGATGTTAGCAGCAGATCCTTTAAATCCTAAGTTGTGAGGTGGAGCCTCCATGGATCGGACTTGTTTGTTCAGCACATCCCACAGATGCTCCATTGGATTGAGATCTGGGGAATTTGGAGGCCAAGTCAACACCTCAAACTCGTTGTTGTGCTCCTCAAACCATTCTGAACCATTTTTGCTTTGTGGCAGGAGCATTACCCTGCTGAAAGAGGCCACAGCCACCAGGGAATACCGTTTCCATGAAAGAGAGTACATGGTCTGCAACAATGCTTAGGTAGGTGGTACGTGTCAAAGTAACATCCACATGGATGGTAGGACCCAAGGTTTCCCAGCAGAACATTGCCCAAATCATCACACTGCCTCCGCTGGCTTGCCTTCTTCCCATCGTGCATCCTGGTGCCATGTGTTCACACACGCACCCGGCCATCCACGTGATGTAAAAGAAAATGTGATTTATCAGACCAGGCCACCTTCTTCCATTGCTCCGTGGTCCAGTTCTGGGGTCAGTACAGGGGTCAGCATGGGCACCCTGACTGGTCTGCAGCTATGCAGCTCCATACACAACAAACTGTGATGCACTGTGTATTCTGACACCTTTCTATCAGAACCAGCATTAACTTCTGGAGCAGTTTTAGCTGCAGTAGCTCGTCTGTTGGATCGGACCACACGGGCCAGCCTTCGCTCCCCACGTGCATCAATGAGCCTCGGCCAACCATGACCCTGTCGCCGGTTCACCACTGTTCCTTCCTTGGAGCACTTTTGATAGATACTGACCACTGCAGACCGGGAACACCCCACAAGAGCTGCAGTTTTGGAGATGCTCTGACCCAGTCGTCTAGCATCACAATTTGGCCCTTGTCAAACTCGCTCAAATCCTTACGCTTGCCCATTTTTCCTGCTTCTAACACATCAACTTTGAGGACAAAATGTTCACTTGCTGCCTAATATATCCCACCCAATAACAGGTGCAGTGATGAAGAGATGATCAGTGTTATTCACTTCACCTGTCATGCCTGATCTGTGTATATATAACAATTAAGAATCTTGTTTTATATAGATTATAAAGGGATAGTTTGCCCCAAAATGAAGTTCTGTCATCATTTACTCATCCTCAATTTGTTCCAAACCTGTATGAATTTCTTTTTTCTGCTGAACACAAAAGAAGGTATTTTGAAGAATGTCGTTAAATAAACAGTTGATGGAACCCCACTGACTTCCATAGTAAAATTAACAATAAATATATTCCTTTTATTTAGTAGAAATAAAGGAATAATATTCCCAAAAGTGATTCATCCTCCTCATCCATCTCGACTACTTTGATTATGCTTTTATGATCCTTTCTGTAGCTTGACAGCCTTTAGTTCCCATCCACTTTGAATGTAGAGAAGAGAGCTCAGACATTCTGCTAAACCTCTTATTCTGTGTTTCACAGATGAACGTCAGCCATACAGGTTTGGAATGAGATGAGGATGAGTGAATGACAAATTTTCATTTTTGGGTCTTTAAAAAAAAGGAATTTTACATAACATTTTGTTAAACAAGAAAAGTTATCACAAGAAAACTAAAATAAGCAATTGTACCTTTAGTCCTGCAGTGTTTCCAGACTTGATGATGACGGTGGTCTCTGGTGCACGACTCAGCAGTGCAACAACAGACTGACGGATTTTGGCCACTTCATGCACGTAAAATGTTATTGGGTGAAAAACCAAGTGGGCAAATATTGTGAAGGCAACGACTGCATGAGCACCACCAGCTATTTCATCAATATCATTGCTGATATAATGCAGGTCAGTAATAAGCATTTTAGTAAATCGTATAGGAACACCATGTGGCTTCCAGTGAACAATGATATTATTTTTCAACTCTACAGCCATCAGGGGTCCACCGGTACGAGGAGTGTGGAGGTCCATTCTTTGAAAGTCTAAATAAGACAAGTGAAACTAACATAAGAATTATTACTTTATTCATTTATCAAATATCTTTAGAAAGTTGCTTTTTATTGTACACAGCAGCTCCCTAACGTATAGGGCACTTAAAGGGTTAGTTCACCCAAAAATGAAAATTCTGTCATCATTTACTCACACTCATTTCATCCCAAATCTGTAAGGCTTTCATTCATCTTCGAAACACAAATTAAGTTTTGGATTAAACCGCTCAATTCATATGGATTAGTTTTACAATTTCTTTATGACCTTTTTGAAACGTCAAAGTGGTAGTTGCTTAGATTGTCAATAGTAGGACAGAAATCTCTTAAAAATATCCATAGCACTTTATTTTACAGGCCTGTTCTGCATGTACATACTATGTACTTATTATAGCAATTACAATAACTGGATTATAACTAGGTACTAGCCCTGAATCTACCCCTAAACCTAACCTTAACCGATGTAGTTACCTAATATTACCAGTACTTTCTTGGGTAAGAACGTGTACTGTAACAAAGTGTAACCAAAATATCTTTATTTGTGTTCCGAAGAAGAACGAAAGTCTTACGGGTTTGGAACGACATGATGGTGAGTAAATGATGACAATTTTCATTTATGAGTGAACTAACCCTTTAAGGGATAGTTCACCCTGAAATTGTTTCACACCTTTATGACTTTATTTCTTCTGCGGAAAACAAAAATATATTTTGACGAGATATGTTTCCATTATCTTTGTCATTATAGTAAGTGTCAGTGAGGTCCAAAACAACACTGGACCCCACTGACTTTTAGTGTGTATTTTGGACTGAATATTATCAGCTTAATTTTTCAAAACATCTTTTGTGTTCCAAAGAAAGAAAGTCATCCAAGTTGAGAACAACATGAGGGTAACTGAAGACAGAATTTAAATTTTTGGTGAACAATATAACTGAATTATGTGCATGTCTCATTGCATTAGATATAAAATATCAAACCAAGTAGCATCGGCAAACAAATTTGGCATGAACTTTTCTCAGAACTAACTTCTCTTTTAAAACACATTTTGGTAATGGCATTTTGCAAGTTTGAGGTTTTCATCTAATGCCAAGATATGAATACATCTTTGGATTGGCTGTCCAAAATACTCTGTGGTGCCTCTGTATGTCATTTTCTTATTTAATGTTATATATTCATGCTATCAAGTCTTAAATTAAATGTTATAACTTGCCTGGCACTTTTCTTTCTAAATACTCAAACCACTGCCTTGTGGTGGAGTCTCCCATCAAGTAGACGATCTTGTTTTTAAGACAATTTCCCATTTGTGAAGAATTGAACTGTTGGGTTTTGCAAACAAAAGACTTAAAAACATCTTTCAGATAGAACCCTGCAGGAACTGGTGTTGTCATGCCAGATCTGCATCTCTCCATTGTGCCTAAAGCAAAGATACATTTACTTATGCAAATTAAATTATGCAAATTCTATTAATTCCATTCATTTGATGTCAGATGCTATCTCTCTTCTGATATGTGGTCAGTGTATGTTTTGACCATTTCCTATTTGGAAAAAACTAAAACAAAGACTTTTTTTATGTTAAGGGAAAAGGAAAACAAAATTTGCCTTGCTTATTTTTATTTGTTTATTGTGTACATATTGGTTTACTAGAATATTTCATTTGTTGAACCAATCACTTCCTTTTTGCCTTTCTTGCCTTATCTGAGACCGGATCAGTAGATTGCATTTAAGCTTAATTAGAGGAGATATTGCAGTTCTAATCAGTCATTTTTGTGTGCAAGTGCTTTACGACCCTGAGGAATGCGGTGAATTTCTCCATATTTATATGTATTGGCGTATTGTTGGAACGCTTGTCGGTGAGTGTTTCTTTAGTTCTGTAGTTTACAGGTGTTTGTTGTTAATATACTGTGAGTCAAAGAGCTCTGTTCGCAGACTTAATTTGAAGGATGATTAATGAATGGTGATTCGTCTCAATCTATATGTTAATGGCATTGTTGTGTTTTTCAACTAATGCCAAGAAGTTTATTTTGAAGACTTGCAGGTCAACTTCAAGAATTTTTTAATATACTGTGATGCAATGGGGCTAACTTTGCAGGAAATAGTGCAAAGAGCCAGACATTCATGTGGTGGTGCCAAAGAGGTGTTTTCCAATAGTTCCTTGTTGGAGGAATATTCTGGAAAATGCAAGAGGGATCATACTCCTGATGCTACCACCAGGTTCCTGCACCCTGACATACCTCAGAATAAATGGGGAAGGACCACAGTGATCCAAGGGCTTAAGGACAACACTCAGATGCAAATCTTGGCAACGTTATGCGATTTGGCTGGTAAGCTCGAAACGCATAGTTTTTCAGTAAGTGCTCCTATGGGGACGAGTTAACATCATACCAGGAAGGGAAGGATGATTCAATGCATGTCATCTCACCGCACTCTGACATTCTTTCTCGCATTTTAAGTGCGGCAAGGATCCTGGGCCATGATACTCGGGAAGAAGCTACAACTGCAGCCCCCCCACAAGGTGTATGGGTGAGCATTTCTTATTCTGAGCCTCCTGTGGCTATACCTGTGGCAAAGGTTTATTCTCAAATGTTGAGAAAAGCCTTGAATAATTTAAAAGCTGCCCCCAGTTTTAGTTACGCTCCTGACAGTGGTATGGGGAACATGCCTTCAGTGGAGCAAGAGATCACAGCCTTAACCTTGGGCTATGATTGGGTCACGGATAATCCTTGTTGTCCTGGTAGAGAGTGCCAGAAGACAGATCGGTTAATGTGCCAAGCATATAACGCAGCTAAGTGGGCAGCCCAATCAGGAAACACCCTGGGATAGTTTTAGATTTTTTGAGGAAAGATGTCAGTACAGAAAATTGTGACATTATGAATTTGGTTGACACAGCACTCATCACGCACTCACAGATAACCAGAGGCATTGGAGCATCTATGTCCTCAGCAATTTTAGCCCGAAGGCAGATCTGGTTAGCTCAGACTAATCAGGAAAGAACTGTCTAATATGCCAGTTGTACCAGGTGAAGTATTTAACCCTGATTCCCAATCTCTAATGGATTCGGCCAATCAGGCAAAACGCAGAAGAGAATCAGTTCAGCAAACATTTGATCACTTTGGACCAACTAGATATGGCCATAGAGGTGCTAAATCCTTTCAGCTGCCACACTTTCCCTGAACTCTGGGGGTAGAAGACGAACTTGGGGTAACCAATCCCATGGTAGAGGCACCAGACAATCTAACCAAGCTCCCCAAACTGTCCAGTCTCACATGAGGCATACTCCCAGGGATCCCAAACCCTATCGTGGCCCTGTATAATGGTCTTGGAGTCACCGGAGTATGCTCCCAAATATGCCTGGACATTTGGGAGTAAGTTACATCGGATCTTTGGGTTCTACATAGCACCAAGACAATAATAATAATAATAATTTGTTACATTTATATAGCACTTTTCTGGGTACTCAAAGTGCTTTACATATAGTAGGGGGAATCTCCTCAACCACCACCAATGTGCAGCATCCACCTGGATGATGCGACGGCAGCCATATTGCGCCAGAACGCCCACCACACACCAGCTGATTGGTGGAGAGGAGACAGAGTGATGAAGCCAATCAGTTTATGGGGATGATTAGGAGGCCATGATGGACAGAGGCCAATGGGCAAATCTGGCCAGGATGTCGGGGTTACACCCCTACTCTTTTCGAAGGACATCCTGGGATTTTTAATGACCACAGAGAGTCAGGACCTCGATTTAACGTCTCATCCGAAGGATAGTGCTTTTTGACAGTATAGTGTCCCCATCACTATACTCGGGCGTTAGGACCCACACAGACCACAGGGTGAGCACCCCCTGCTGGCCTCACTAACACCTCTTCCAGCAACAACCTAGTTTTCCCAGGAGGTCTCCCATCCAGGCTCCCATCCAGGTTCTAACCAGGCTCAGCCCTGCTTAGCTTCAGTGGGCAACCAGTCTTGGGCTACAGGGTGATATGGCTGCTGGCGAGACAGGATGCAAGGTACAGTTCTGACGGCGCCATCCTACCTTTTCAGGGGTCCGTATGACCATAGTTAGAGACCCAGTCCAGGCACAAATTCTGGCCAACGAGATTACAGTCCTATTACAGAAAAAGACAACTGTTCAGACAAACACCAGAAAACAGCTCAGTGGGTTCTATTCCAAATATGTCCTATTATTAGTGTGCTTCAGCCCATTCTGGACTTACAACAACTGAACAGGTTCATAAAAATATTTAATTTCAAAATGCTGACTACAGCACTGTGATGAGCAGGGCGGGCGAGAGCCGTGAGAGAACGGCGCGAGGCCGGTGACGCGAGCATAAAAGGAGCATAAAAGGAGGAGCGACGACAGTGAAGGACGAGAGAGGACCAGGCCTGGACTTTATTTTATGTTTTATTATGTTTGTGTGGCCGGCAGACGTCCGCGAGGGTCTGCCGCCGTTACTTTCGTTTTGTGTTTGTTTAATTTGAGATTAAAGTTTTGTTTGAATGTTCGCCGGTTCCCGCCTCCTTCTTCCCACATTTACGAACTGTGTTACAAGCACAAATTCGGGAATCCATAGAATCGGGAGAATAATTCACTTCCATAGACTTGAAGGACGCATATTTCCACATACCCATCTGTCAGGATCATTGTCCGTTTCTTCGCTTTGCCTTTCAAGATCAGATTAATCAGTTCAAGGTCCTTCTATATGGCTTTTCTCTGTCTCCAAGGATCTTCACCAGGGTTGCTTCAGCAGCCCTTCATCATCTTCCAAGCCAAGTCATGAGGGACATGGAAACAGTGCTCCAACATGTCCAATTTCTCATTCTCAAAGGGAATTGGGAGAAGAGCAAGTTCCTGACAACAGACAGTGTTTGTGACAGTCGCACACACTATAATGCATTACAGTCCTTCAGGTCTATTGCGATCTCAGAATTCAGGCCAGTTGATAATACCTAGAATATCAAAATCAACCACAGGTGGTAGATCCTTTTCAGCACCTAAACTTTGGAACAGTCTTCCTAGCATTGTTCGGGAAGCAGACACACTCGGTCAGTTTAAATCTAGACTAAAAACACATCTCTTCAACCTAGCATACACATAACACATTATCAACCTCTATAAATCAAATCATGTAAATTGTTAGGCTGCATAAATTAGGTCAGCCGGAACTGGGAACACTTCCCATAACACCTGATGTACTCGCTACATCATAAGAAGAATGGCGTCTAAGCTAATATTAGTCTCTCTGTTTATCCCGAGGTTTGCCGTAGCCTGCCACATCCAGGCCGTATCCAGATGAGATGAAGGACCTGCACCTAGACACGAAGAAAAGGCCTCCTTCGTTTCCTTTCCCTACGTATAGATAAAACGTTATCAAAATTATTCCAATTCGCATAGAACCACATACACGACAAATTTTTCTGTATTATGCGGACCAGACAAGTAATTTGCCAATATCACTTTATAAAAAAAGACCAAGCGTCTGCGCACATACACATGAAAACGCGCAAACCTATAGACTAAGCATGTAAATGAACAGCAAGAATGCATTGAAGGTCTTCGGTTTTCAGTACGAAAGGTGCCATTTAAGTGGCCCCATAAGTTAGTTAATAATTATACATTTTTACAATGGAAGTGATTCAATAAAAAACCTACTTTAGCTCGATAATAATATTTTCTTAGAGCTGCTGTAAAGCCAAAACAATCTCCATCAATTAGTTTTCATATTATCACTGTGAAGCTGCTTTGAAACAATCTGTATTGTGAAAAGCGCTATATAAATGAAGATGACTTGACAACTATTTATATGCTTTGACAAGAACTGTGCAGTAAAGCCTGTGTCTAAGCAACAATTGTCTCACTGGATAGTATATACAATTTTACAAGTGAATTCTAGCCAGAATCTACCTATCCCTTGTATTCTGGTTGCTCTTTCTACCAGGAGCATGGCTACTTCCTGGGGCAGCACTCTCAGATATCTGCGTGGCAGCCTCTTGGAGCACTCTTTGCACGTTCACAAGATTTGATAAGATTAATGTGACAAATCCAGTCTCTTTGGGGTTCACTGATTTATCTAGTCTCTTGTGACCCTGGGGGTATTAGTCATGCAGGATAAGAATGTGGTGAGGGTCTAAGTGAGACCGAAATAGATTGTAAGTTATGTCCTTATCTGTGGATCTATGAGACCGAACAATGACTGTCACCATCCCTTGTCACTCAGGACGAGCTAAGGCGTTCCAGGCAAGAGGAAGTGGTTGGTTCATCTAGATGTTATATAATAGCCAACATCTAAGGTCAGTCACCTGACATTGTTGATATTAGGTCTTGAAAGTAGGCAGAAGAATGGCATCATTCAGGATAAGACTATGGTGACATTCATCATTTGGCCTCATAGATCTATAGTTATGGACATAAATTACATTCTACTACACATACATTAATTTACATTTTCATACACACTGAAACATACAATACTGACGTATTGACCGCACTAAATGCAAATTATTTATGTATGAGCATCTTTTTACAAATGTGAATAAATCCTTATTTGTCAATATTAAAATCGTGGCATTAATATTTTGATTCTGTTATATTCATTTGACATGTCAATGACATTATGTTTTAGTCTCAATTATCAAGTGCAGTTCTCATCTTCTTGATATGAAATGATAACATTTTGCTCTGTTCCGTGACTTCTGCTGCAAACTCGTTTCTAAAGATTACAGAATGTTAAGCAAGACTACACTTTAAACCATTAAAATGAATAGCATTTCTGTATTCGCTTAAACATTGTTTATCATGTAATATTTATTTTGTTTGCCATGGGACACAAAAAGCATTTTCTAAATATAATACTATGCTGTGGCTCACAACAGAACTATAAAATACGCCAAAAAAGCAACAACTTCACAAAAATAATTTTTTATTTGTATGCTGTAATCCATAGCACTGACTTCAAACATCAAATCCTGTTTGCAAAGCTGCACTCACGTTTATGCTAATAACTTTTGAACCATAAGGGCTAGAAACAAAGCTCGATTGCATCCTATGACGTCATTTTCCATCATGAAAATTTTTCTACCATTTTGAATTTTTTCAAACCAATTTTTACGAAAAGTGAACCAGATCATCTTCAGACCATGCAGACAAAAAGTTATGGAATTCAAGTCAATTTATCAATTTATCCTTCTAGAATAACACACGAACGTATTCGACGAAGTGCCCCCCAAAATGAACATGAGGGTATATTTCTGCAACACTTAAAGGTGCCTTAGAATTGAAAATTCGGCATAGTTAAATAATTAGAGTTCTGTACATTGAAATGACATACAGTGAGTCTCAAACACCATTGTTTCCTCCTTCTTATGTAAATTTGATTTTTGCAAAAGACCTCCGAAGAACAGACGAATCTCAACATAACACCGACTGTGACGCAACAGTCGGGATCATTAATATGTACGCCCCCAACTTTTGCATATGCCGGCCCATGTTCAAGGCATTAGACAAGCCAGTATTAACTTCTGGATGTGCACAGCTGAAGCATTAGACTAGGTAAGCAAGCAAGGACAACAGCGAAAAATGGCAGATGGAGCAATAATAACTGACATGATCCATGATATCATGATATTTTTAGTGATATTTATAAATTGGCTTTCTAAATGTTTCGTTATTTTCATTATTAAACACTTGCAGTCTGTATAATTCATAAACATGACTTCATTCTTTATAAATCTCTCCAACAGTGTGTAATGTTAGCTTTAGCCACGGAGCACCATCAAACTCATTCAGAATCAAATGTAAACATCCAAATAAATACTATACTTACATAATCTGATATGCTGCATGACGAACACTTTGTAAAGATCCATTTTGAGGGTTATATTAGCTGTGTAAACTTTGTTTATGCAATGTATTATAGAGTCGCGAGCTTGGGGGCGGGGAGCGCAAGCATTTAAAGGGGACACGCGCTGAAACGGCGCATTTCTAATTATGCCCCAAAATAGGCAGTTAAAAAAAAATGAATAAAAAAAAATCTATGGGGTATTTTGAGCCGAAACTTCACAGACATATTCAGTGGACACCGTAGACTTATATTACATCTTGTGAAAAAGCGTTCTAGGGCACCTTTAAGCATCTTCTGACCAAACTTGCGTTGCGTTCCAAACGGGTTATATCGCCCTCCGAAGGGCACTTTGGAGTGAAAATAATCATGGCCGCCATATTGAAGGGTCGTTCAAAGCCGAAGTGCTCAAAACTGGCCACTTCAAAGGGCCCTTCTGAATAAAGGATTTCGAAGGGTACAACTGATGGACACTTCGGGCCCCCATAATCCTTTGCACAGGGAAGTTGTTTGGCATCACTGAATGAGTACAGGAGGCTCGGAGTTCGATTTTACCTATAAATGTATTTTTCTATACTACTGTAATATTTATACGAGTTAGATTTGGTACATTATTATGGTCAAAACAACATTGTACTTCAACAAATATACTTTCCAGCTCCCTTTATCAGTCCATTCAAATGTTTAAAAGACATGGATACAATATACAATATGGTGTGATAAACCAAAAATAAATAAATAAACTAAGATTAAAAAAAGGGTGCAGCTTGCACATTCTACTCCTTCTTGATTGTCTCGTTAAGATGATGCAGAAGTGTGTTCCAAAAAAGAGTGTTTTTTTTACCCCTACACCCTTCATCCCTTCAAAGCTCTCACTCCGGAGGGTAAACCCTTTGAAGGGATTAGGGCATAGGGATGAGCCCTTCCAAATGGAACGCAGGGTTGGTGTGTGTTATTACAGCCATGACCTGATGCTACCTGCACAGTATCCTAGTGGTTAGTAGATATGAAAAATGGCTATTTTTGCTTATAACTTCTGAATGGTTTGGCAAAAAATAACAAAACAGGTATGTGTCTTCAGCACTATGCCCTGAAGATCCTCAAAAGGTTTCGAGGCAGCACCACCTTGTGGTCAAAAGTTAAAATGAAATTTACAAAAATGCTAATAACTTCTGACTAAATTAACCTATTGTAATCAAACTTTTCTTGAGTCATGCTGAGAACATAGTTACCAATTTTGCTAGTCTGCCAAACTTTCTGTTGGCCATTTTGATTTTCTTTAAAAAACTACTTTTTCAACTCCTCCTAGACCGTTTGTACAATTTTCACTAAAACTGAATCATATCATCTTCAGATCATGCTGGCAAAAATGTATGGATTTTGTGTTGATAGACGAAACCGTTTTCGTATACAGCAGCAACAAATTTGAAGCATGAAGAAAAACGACTCTTGAGGTTGCATCTCTGCAATGCTTTGGCATATTTACACCAAACTTTGCATCAATTTGGTCACAGCACCACCTATTGGTTGAAAGTGATAAACCATTAAATCCTAATTATTAACCATTTTGCCTAAAATGTCCTTAACAGGTCTTTATTGCTCATTGTTTCAGTTGGTCTGATGCTCCTAGCCATGATGGCATGACTTATCATGCCTTCTTTGTGCACGGCTCCTTAATGGCTGCTTGCAGCTATATTTTGAACTACTTTTTGTACCGCTTTTGACATTTTTCATTAAATACATTTTTGTGATTCCACTTGTCTGTCTGTTATGTTTTTCTTTATAATAAGAAACGGTTATGGGTAGGTTTAGAGGTAGGAGTGGGGTTAGCGGTATTGTTACTAAAAGTGTCATTTTCCTACACATATCTTTCCATTAGGTTTTATATATTATTTTTTATATCCTCTTTAAAATGGTTATGTTTGGATTTGGGGGTAAGTTTAAGAGATCTACAATTTATCTATAAAATGGTAAAAGGTAAATTATACAAATATCTTTATAATATAAAATGTTAGTAAATATTTTACATTTCTTTAGCTGTAAATATGTAAAAATGTTTAAATTTAATTGCTGTCAATACATTCATATTGTACGTTTCAGCATCTACCCATAAGTACAAAAATATACATTTTGCAACTGAAGATGTTACATATTGATTAAAGGGGCATTTCAGTGTCGCCCATGTGAGCAAATTAAATATTCAATCCAATTTGGAAACAATAAACAAAAAAAACCTTTCTCCATTCTCATTAATATTTTCCAAACAGGAAATTAAATGGTCAAAACGTACACGAATCATATGTAAACGTACCAATGCCTGCAGGGTTGAGAAGAACATTTAATATTTTTTTGTCTCCAGTAATAGCCACATTTGTTAATTTCCTGTGAAATAATAAAATTTTCCTTAGAAATAATAATAATTTTTAATACAATAATAATACAATTTTTTACATTTCTACAATTCTTTCTTACATTTTGAATCCTTTCCCACTTACTTTGTAAGAAGTTGCTTCTCAAAAGGATTTAATGGGTCTTCCAAACTTCCTTTTGAGTGATGAACCAGGTTGTCACAAGAAAGTTTCTTCGGTCTCTCACACTGCCACACCGTCCCTGTTTTTATATCCTTATACTCACAGCAGCAGTCGCCTTTCCTCCAACTTCCATCTGCACCCCACTTAAGATTACACTGTACTACTTCACTGATCCTGGTTTTATTGGGTCCTGGTCCTTCAAAGTGGCCATTATAGTGGCTGCGTGGGAATGAGGACTCCCTGTATTTATTTAGAATCTGCACAGCCTCACTGGAGTGCTCTAGACGTACATAAACTTGTGCCTGACCTTCCCAGGGCAGAAGAAGAGCAACAGAGTAAGTCCCATTACGGTGATCCACAACCTCCCCGTACACACTCGCCTTCAAGAAGAATGGAGAAGGTTAAAGTGTGATGCAGAAAACTAATGTCTGCAGGCAAAGCAAGCTTATAAACCCAAACTTAATAGGAAATATTTTGTAAACAAACTTATTAACAGGCAAATCAAAATAAATAAGTGTACCATTTGTATTTTTTTAATAATTTATTAGAAAATAATATACAGTATATTATAAAATAAACACACCTTGAGCTTTGAATTGAAAAGCTTTGCTTTGAAGAAATCTCCTCCATATCTTTTCAGGTTCTTGTTGTGGTCTCTGGCTGTGATGGTAACGGAGATCTTTTCTCCCACTTTGTAACTCTCCTTGAGTCCCACAATAGAGAATGTTGAGTGGACTGGACTTGTGCTCTGATCCAGCTGAGTGATTTCTTGATCTGGACCGGGCCAGTCCAGAGCCTTCTGTAGCCTTTCCCACTCCTCTTCACTGATTCCCATGTCAAGAGCAGATAATGTGGATGAATTATTATTTCGAGGAACTGCTTTAGGTCTGGGTGGCTGAAATTTTATTATTTGGATCCCACCATTCAATCTCCATAGAGCCTGAGAGAGGACCAGGATATCAATCACACTAAATTCAATTCAATTCAAATTTTTTTTTTGCTTAAATGTTCATTATGGATGAATGAAGATACGTTCTGGATAAAGTTATATAGATTTGTAGGCGGTTGTTGAAATCATGCACAAGTGTGATTGGGTTAGGTCCTACTATGTAGCTCAAACAGGAGAGAATGGCATTAGCAACACCAATGTCATGGATTCAAAAGCATCAAGTAAAGAGTCGCCTTTACACAACAAGCCAATAGGGAACAGCAAAGGGAACTGAGTTCTCATCAAAAGATGTCAGACATTTAACTGGCTTCCCCACTACTAAAATTACTAAGAATACTTCCACCAATTAAAGAGTCCTGACAAGCAAAACATGCCAAATAAGCTGTTTTGCTCCGCCCATGAAGCACTGCGAATGAGTAATCGAGTTGGTTTTCCTACACTTTAAAAATACTTAAATATGTGTAACCTGCTAATATATGCTAATGTGACTAGACAAGACCGTGTTTCATTTCCATAGCAATGCCTGTTTTATCAGCTTTCTGCAGTGCAGCATTTAAGATAAATCCTGCCTTTTTTTCCCTTTTTGTGTGCTCATTGATTGCAGATAAGCTGCGTGAATAAAGTTTAAAAGTCAAATCTGTAAAGCATTTATTTAACACAAATATAATTTCTATTCACGTTTGCTCCTGAATCCAATGATAATTAAAGCTGCAGGCAGCATTACTTGGGTTCAAGCACTTTCAAGGCCTTTAAAGGATCAGTCCACTTTTAAATAAAATTTTCCTGATAATTTACTCACCCTCATGTCATCAAAGATGTTCATGTCTTTCTTTCTTCAGTCAAAAAGAAATTAAGGTTTTTGATGAAAACATTCCAGGATTATTCTCCTTATAGTGGACTTCAATGGCCTCCAGACGGTTGAAGGTCAAAATGACAGTTTCAGTGCAGCTTCAAATGGCTTTAAACAATACCAGACGAGGAATAAGGGTCTTATCTAACGAAAAGATTGATCATTTTCGAAAAAAAATACAACTGTATATGCTTTATTAACACAAATTATTGTCTTGCACGTGCTTCCGCTTTCCGCATTCTTCAAAAAGCTTACGCCGTATGTCCTACGGCTTCCCTATTCAACTTACGGAACGAACGCAGCGCCAGTTTCGTTTTTTTCCGTAAGTAGAATAGGGAAGGCGTAGGACATACGGCGTAATCCTGGAATTTTTTCAACAAAAACCTTAATTTCTTTTCGACTGACGAAAGAAAGACATGAACATCTTGGATGACATGGGTGTGAGTAAATTATCAGGAAAATTTTATTTAAAAGTGAACTAATCCTTTAAGCACATAAAAAGGTATTATATTTTATTTAGCAAGCATGTAAACACTTAGATCATAGATGGAAAAGACCATTTACAGTCAATACAGGCAATTTAGTAAGGAAAAATATGGTTTTTAAAGGTTTTAGCTTTTTTTGGGTTATAGCGCCACCTATTGCCGATCTCCACCACTTTTTTTGGGTGTCCATACATATGTGTTTCAAATTTGGTGAAAATATCTCATTTCGTTTTAAGTTATAGACACTTATATGTATGAGAGCATAAAAAATTATCCAAGAATGTCTTAGATTGGATTTTTTTGCCACTTCCTATAAAAATTGACATTACGTTTAGTTTATCAACTTTCCTACGCTGGTTACGTCTCGATTGGACTAACGGTTTCGAAGATATTCGCAAAAGTTTTTTAATCGCTAAATCACAACGTTGCACAAACCATAAGCCCAAACCTGGCAAGTCTGGTATCGTTGGACTCGGTAAGGTTTCAGGAGTCTAAGAACATGACTCCTGTGAAAATAAGTCGACTGCACACAAAGTTATGTTTTTTAAAGGTTTTTAACAGTTATAGCGCCACCTATGGTCTGATCTGCACAAATATTGGTGTGCTTCTTTAGCGTCATATGGCATCACGTGCATGTGCTCACCTATTTTCGTGAAGATTTGAGTTTTCGTTTAGGTTTTATAGGCTTTTGGGTATATTTTGCCACGCCCACTTTCTAAATGACCCTGTTATAGCAACTCAAAGGGTAAAGTTAAACTTTTTTTTTTTTGATAATTGATCTAGAGAGTCCAGAGAATTGTCCTGCACTGGTTTAGTTCCGATCGAGCAAAAAACCTAGGACTAGTTCGCAAAAGTAGTTTTTTTCACGTATTCACGAATAATTAATGAACGATTTGATTGACAGCATTGGTTCTTGAGGCAAAGTTGTTCAGAATGAGGAGATCTATCAAATGATATGCATATTGTGTGGATCTGTGAAACACCACATGATTACTGAGGCGTAAAACTCGTTAGCACCAACTATTGGCCGATTTCTTTCAAAATTTTTACAGACCTCTAGGACCATGAGTCAACATGCCCACTGAGTTTTGTTCCGATCGGCCTCCGTTAACCTTGTCTAATAGGTGCCCAAAATTCATTGGCCAATGGCGGCAATGTTTTTTGAGATACGCCAATGTCCTCATAAACCATCATGCCACCTTGAACTAAGACACTGCATGCCAAATTTCAAGTCGATTGGACTAACGGTTGCATAGTTACAGCTGTTTTCATTTTTTTTTCAAGTTATAGCACCACCTAGTGTCCAATCGACGCAATTTTTTTAATGTGACCAAAGATTGAGCCCCTACACGTGTGTACCGAGTTTGAAACAAATCTCTCATTTCGTTCTCGAGTTATAGCCATTTTAGTAAAAGTGGCACCGCCCTCATTGTACATTTTGGCGCCCCTTAGCGACCGTGAATCAAAATTTAAATTTTTTTTTGATAACTTTTGATATTCAGACTCCAGAGAACATTTCTGCACTGGTTTGGTTCCGATTGGGCGAAAAACCTAGGACTAGTTCGCAAAACTAGGTTTTGGACAAAATTCAAAATGGCGAAAAAAATTAGCATTTTGTTTGTTTTGAGCCAAGGATTACAATTATATAAGACACTCGAGTCTACGATAAACGGTCAATGAGTTATGAACCGTTTCGCGTTTTTGATCGCTGTAGCACCACCTATTGGCCAATTGGGGTCATAACTTCTGAGGTTCTCCCCAAATTGAGGACTATCATCTGGTTTCAAGTCTCTAGGCCTTACGGTTTGGGCTGCACGATTAGTTTTACAGCGGAAGAAAAATAATAAAAATCCTTACAATTACAATAGGGTTTCAGCACTATGTGCTTGAAAAATTAATTATATTTAAACTGTCCAGTCAAATAAATAATACACTAATACTACTACTACTACTACTACTAATAATAATAATGTGCACTTTTCATGCTTTTGAAAAAAGTAAAAATTGACTTTGTTTGATTTGATCAACATTAGATGATAACTCATTTTCAACTAGTGATGATATTCTGGCTATGGGAACAACAAAATTCAGGAATTATCATTTTTTTCCTGTTTAGCAATAAACAGGAAAAATGTGAGCAAAACTAAATGTGAGCAAAACTAAAGAGCTGATTGTTGACTTCAGGAAGAGACAGAAGCAGCCCTATACTCCTCTTATGATCAGCGGGACCCCTGTGGAGAGGGTGAGTAGCTTCAAGTATCTCGGTGTAAACATCTCCGAGGATCTGACTTGGACTGCCCACATTCAAACTCAGGTTAATAAAGCCAGGCAAAGACTGTACCATCTGCGACAGCTGAGGAAATTCAGGGTCTCACCAGCAATCCTGAAAACTTTCTATTCAGGAACCATAGAAAGTGTATTGACTCAGTGTATTTCAGTGTGGTATGGGAACAGCTCCAGTCAAGACTGCAAAGCCCTGCAGAGAGTTGTGCGCTTAGCTGAGCGCATCTCAGGGTCTGCTCTTCCCTCTCTGCAAGACATCTACCTCAAACGCTGCAAAAGCAGAGCTGTTAAAATCATCAAGGACTCCATCCACCCCAGTAATCATCTTTTCACTTTGCTGCCATCTGGTAAGCGCTTCCGTAGTCTGATGGCAAAAACCGAGAGACTTAGGAGGAGTTTCTTTCCCCAGGCCATCAGGCTCCTGAACTCAAAACCTGCCTCTTAACATCTTCATGTCTTCACTTAATATGCACTTTATCAGTAAGATATTCATCATTCACTACCTCACATTGACATACTGAAAGTGTTAACCTGTTTGCATTCCTGTGTATCTTAATATTTAAGACTACAGTATAATGCACATATGCACATTGCCTCTTGCACATCCCTGTGTATCTTAATATTTAAGACTACAGTTTACTCTCATGCACATTATTTTCCATTCTATATTTAATTCTACAGTATACATCTTTTTTTTATATTTTATTCTTATATTTTTATTGTTTACTTTTATTTAATTCCTTCATAGCTATAGTTATGTATATTTTCATCTGTGTTGTATTCTTTAATAATTGCACTGTCCATGGAGCGGACCTGACTCTCATTTCACTGCTGGTTATATATGCTCTATATAATTGTGCATGTGACAAATAAAACTCTTGAATCTTGAATCTTAAACAAACAAAACAAATTAACTTACAGATGAGAAGATATATGGATGTAGGTGATAATAATTAACCAAGACATTCAAACTGGTTTGTTCCAGTAGAGGCAGTCGCAAAAGTGTCATTGTCTTGTTTCTTGCCTGAGAAGATATACCATGTTATATACAAAATGTCTGTATTAGGGTTAAATCCTACAGATACTGCTGATTTTTATTCAAGATCAATCTGCATTAGATTGATGCAGGCCTAGAGTACCGCAAGGCTCAGTACTAGGACAGTTGCTTTTCCCTCTGTACATGCTATACCCTTGGGAGATATCATTAGGAAGCATGGCGTTAGTTTTCATTGTTACGCTGATGATACTCAGCTCTATATTTCTTCGTGCCCTGACGAAACTTACCAATTCACAAAATTAACGGAATGCATAGCTGACATAAAAAATTGGATGACCAGTAATTTCCTACTACTAAATTCAGAAAAAACAGAGATTCAAATTTTTGGACCAAAAACTTCTTCACGTAATAACCTAGAATACTGTCTAACACTTGATGGCTGCTCTGTTAAGTCTTCGTCATCAGTTAGGAACCTGGGTGTGCTCTTTGATGCCAATCTTTCATTTGAAGGCCATGTTATCAGCATCTGTAAAACCGCATTCTTCCATCTTAAAAAAATGACATATGCTCTCAATGAAGAATGCAGAACAGTTAGTTCAAGCGTTCATGACCTCAAGACTAGATTACTGTAACACTCTACTGGGTGGTTGTTCTGCTCGCCTAATAAATAAACTACAGCTCGTACAAAATGCAGCAGCTAGAGTTCTTACTAGAACTAGGAAGTATGACCATATTAGCCCAGTTCTGTCATCACTGCATTGGCTTCCTGTTAAACATCGTATAGATTTTAAAATCTTGCTAATTACTTACAAAGCACTAAATGGTTTAGCTCCCCAGTACCTGAGCGAGCTCTTAATGCATTATAGTCCTTCACGTTTATTGCGATCTCAGAATTCAGGCCAGCTGATAATACCTAGAATATCAAAATCAACCGCAGGCGGTAGATCCTTCTCCTATTTGGCACCTAAACTCTGGAACAATCTTCCTAGCATTGTTCGGGATGCAGACACACTCTGTCAGTTTAAATCTAGACTAAAAACGTATCTCTTTAACCTGGCATACACATAACACATTATCAATTTATATTTTCAAATCCGTTAAAGGATTATTAGGCTGCATAAAATAGGTCAGCCGGAACCGGGAACACTTTCTATAACACCAGATGTACTCGTTACATCAGAAAAAGAATGGCATCTACGCTAATATTAGTCTTTCTGTTTATCCCGCGGTTTACTGTAGTCAACCGGATCTGGGCCGTATCCAGGTGAGACCAAGGACCTACGCCTTGATACGACCACAACGCAGCCCTGAAGTATCAGCAGAGATCGAGTCGACTAGATCATCCATTGTGAAGGCCTCATCAACACGACAACCAGTGGCGCAGCTCCTCAACAAACCGTCCATTCCTGCGTGATGAATACGATCCTCAACTGGATAGAACTGAAATAAATACTTTGAATGTTGCAATCCTATCAGACTTATGATAGCAACCTGATTCGTAACAAAGCACTGTTCGCCAGAGGAGAACTGGCTCCCCGACTAAGCCTGGTTTCTCCCAAGGTTTTTTTTCTCTCCATTTTAACAGCTATTTGCCACTTGATGTCACCTGTTGGAGTTTGGGTTCCTTGCCGCTGTCGCCTTTGGCTTGCTTAGTTGGGGACACTTGACATTTGATTATCAACAGTGCTTTGATCTGCCTGCATTGACACTATTCTTTAAGAGCTGCTGTGCAGCCAAAATTATGTACCAGTTATCAATGTAAAGCTGCTTTGACACAATCTGCATTGTAAAAAGCGCTATATAAATAAAGGTGACTTGACTTGACATTACTTAAATAATGACCGGTGTATTATTTAAAGGGATCCCCTGGTGTTAAGACTTGTATGGTTTAATTTAACGTAAATTATGTCTCTTATTGAAATATGTAGCAGAAAACCCATGAAAGATGTACGTTATTTAAAGGTGCCATAGAATTGAAAATGGAATTTACCTTGGCATACACTCTAAAAAATGCTGGGTTATTTTTTCAACCCAACTGGTGGGTTGAGACTGCTAGGTAAGGACGCTGGGTTAATTCAACCCAATTTTGGGTTGAAGATCCTTCTTAATCTTAAAAGTCTCTTAAGTTCAAGACTGTATTTATTTGTTCAGAAACAAAGTAAAAACAGTAATATTGTGAAATACAGTATTATTACAATTTAAAAGAACCATTTTGTAATTCAATATACTTTAAAATGTAGGATAATTTTTCCTGTGATAGCAAAGCTTTACTCCAGTCTTCAGTGTCACGTGATCCTTCAGAAATCATTAATCAGTAAAAACTGATATAATGGATATAATATAATTAATGAATAATCTTCCATATGTGGTACTTAATCCGACACAGGTCAGATGTTTTGCAATGCAACCTCAGTCTGAACAGTCAAATCGTAATTCATGCAACTTTTAAGTCACTTTCAAGTCACTCTAGATCAAGTCACTCTAGGAATTCATGTTTAATGTGATAGTTTCTTCCTTACTTAAAATCGGTAACACTTTACAATAAGGTTCATTCGTTAACTACATTAGTTAACAAACTAATAATAAACAATACTTCTACAGCATTTATTACTGTTTGTTAATGTTCCTTTCAACATGTCCTGTTACATTAATTTAAATGTTATTTGTTAACATTAGCCTGGTTAATGCACAGTGAAGTAACATGAACAAACTATGAACTGCTGTAACATTAACAAAGATTAATCTTTCTGTAACAAATGTATTGCTCGTGGTTAGTTCATGTTAGTTAACACATTAACTAATGTTAACAAATTAACCTTATTGTAAAGTGTTACCATTACCTCTACTATATAATACAATATGTTGTTCGAGAGTAGCCTATATACTTTCTCAGTGTACCATAACACTACGCAATTCATGCAGAAGGTGTTGTCTTTAAACCCTTCTTGTGACACAATGCTCTCAGTAACTAAAGTAAAGGTTATTTGATGATGAGATAATACACAGGAATAAAGTTAAGTTTATAATAATAATCACTTCATTATAATGAAATAAAATATAGAAGTATTTAATTGCAATTAGAGTTGGAATGACAGAAAGATGAATTTATATTTAGTCTATTTATTCCTTGGTATTTATTTTCCAGCCATATTTTTCTAAACTAAATTTAATACAAAACAAAACAAGGGTCCATCACAATGTGTTCAGACAATTTTGTAAAAATAAATGTCAAACAAAAATCCATTCATTCCTGCTAAAACCTGATTTTAGCATTTTAAACTATACATTTACAGCAGTTACACAAATTTCTATTTTTTTTGGCTAAATTCATATACCTAAATTAAAATGTATTCTCAGTTCAGCTTAGCTGAATGCACACAAACCTGTGTTGTCAGAGAGAAATAAAATGCGTATTTATTTAATAGTCTGATTTTTTAATTTATAACTTTTCTTATGAACTTACCAGACAGGATGATGTCCAAAGAAAACATGCCAGTAGTAATACATATTGTCTTAACCTGCAGACTGAAAATACACAGAAATGATCAAATTCCAACTCCTTTAAAACATGAAACCACACATAATATGACAAATATAATCATGTTCATAAACTACCTGGTGGATTTGATGTCTTTGTGGATGGTATGACCATGGCTAAGTCGGTTCTCCTCAAATAATTTTACGTCCACTTGTGAGCGAAGTACATTCACATGAGTTCAAACCAATGTCCTGTTAAACTGGCCACACTACTCTGAAAATGAGGCGGTCCCACAGATTACATGACACTCAGTTGAAAGAACACTATAATGTTTAGGCGGTTTGATTTTGAGTTAGCATCTAATGTTGATCAAATCAAACATTTTCAAATAGTGAAGGTATTCTGGCTATGGGAACAACACAATTCAAGAATTATCCTTTTTTTCCTGTTTAGCAAAAAACAAAAACAAAAAAAAATTAACTTACAGATGAGAAGATGTATGGAACCTGTCAGCACACAGGGAAATATGATCCAGGATGTAGGTGATAATAATTAACCAAGACATTCAAACTGGTTTGTTCCAGTAGAGGCAGTCGCAAAAGTGTCATTGTCTTGTGTTTCTTGCATGAGAAGATATAACGTTATATACAAAATGTCTGTATTAGGGTTAAATGCTACAGATACTGCTGATTTTTATTCAAGATCAATCTGCATTACTTAAATAATGACCGGTGGATTATTTAAAGGGATCCCCTGGGGCCAGTTGTTCAAAAAGTTTAATCTGGATCAGAATGATTTGGATTTGGAAATCCCATGTTTTGCCATCCAGGATCAGGTAATCCATCTTACTTTTGTGCTGGTTTTTCAAAGAAAAATTGGATTGGATCACCCTGATCCGGATACACACTTTTTCAGATAACCAAATCTGGATTACCAGTGCTCTACGGAACCCCTAAAGGGACATGTTGATAAAAAGAATATGGGTTTTGAATTAAATACAATATTTTTGTTGGATATTTACAGTTATTTGGGGATTGTTTTATGGCACCCAATCTTCGGTCTTCGGATGGAATCGAGTGAAAGACGGTTTATGGTAAGTAAAGATAAATAATTAAAGATATCAGAATCAGAAAGAGCTTTATTGCCAGGTATGTTTACACATACTAGGAATTTGTTTTAGTGACAGAAGCTCCACAGCGCAACAGAGTGACAGCGACAAGACATAGATAATATAAAGAATAGAAGAATAATATACAAATATACAAGATAGACAAAGTGCAAAAAACAATATATTATATAGACAATTTGTATGTACAGTTATGATGTGTGCAAATTGAAATATAAATAAGTATGTGTTATTAAGTAAATGTGTAATAGTGTTGTGTGTTCCATGTTTGTCAAGTGTTCATGAGATGGATTGCCTGAGGGAAGAAACTTGTGTCTGTTCCTGGGTCTGGTCGTTCTGGTGCTCAAAGAGGGAGTGTGCTGGATGTGAGGGGTCCAGAGTGATCTTCTTTGCCCTTTTTCTCACTCTGGATAAGTACAGTTCTTGGAGAGTGGGGAGGGTTGTGCCAATGATTCGCTCAGCAGACCGGACTACCCTCTGTAGTCTTCTGAGGTCAGATTTGGTAGCTGAGCTGAACCAGACGGTAATTGAAGTGCAGAGGATGGATTCAATGATGGCAGAGTAGAACTGTTTCAGCAGCTCCTGTGGCAGGTTGAACTTCCTCAGCTGTCGAAGGAAGTACAACCTCTGCTGGGCCTTTTTCACAATGGACTCGATGTGGTTGTCCCACTTCAGGTCCTGGGAGATGGTGGTGCCCAGGAACCTGAATGACTCCACTGCAGTCACAGTGCTGTTCATGATGGTGAGTGGGGGGAGAGCAGGGGGGTTTCTCCTGAAGTCCACGATCATCTCCACTGTCTTGAGCGTGTTGAGCTCCAGGTTGTTAAGACTGCATCAGACAGCCAGCAGTTCAACCTCCAGTCTGTAAGCCAGATATAGAAGTGCAAAGGATGGATTCAATGATGGCAGAGTAAAACCGGATTCTCATCCTGCGGGTGCTGGATGAGAATTTTCCAAGCCTCACTAGCTGCTGCCTGTCTGTCAGGAAGCTGGTGATCCACTGACAGACAGAGGTGGGCACGGAGAGCTGAGTTAGTTTGGGCTGGAGGAGTGATGGGATGATGGTGTTAAAAGCAGAGCTGAAGTCCACAAACAGGATCCTCACAT
>RJVU01068486.1:1569662-1585631 GCA_003731715.1 Anabarilius grahami
GAATGGCGTCGTTCAGCCAGGTCTCCGTGAAGCACAGAGCAGCCGAGTTTGAAAAATCCTTATTTGTCCGGGAGAGCAGAAGGAGTTTGTCTGTTTTGTTGGGAAGAGAGCGGAGATTCGCCAGATGGATGCTGGGGAGCGGCATTCTTAATCCACGCTGTCTTGAGTTTCACGAGCGCTCCGGCGCGCTTTCCCCGTCTGCGCGTCTTGAAGTGTCTTAACAGCGCTGCCGCTGCGCCGACTACAACATTCAACAAAACGTCTGAATAATCGAAATCCGGTAAAAGATTTTGTGGTGTGTACTGCCGAATGTTTAGCAGTTCATCCCTGGTAAAACTGATGGTGTTTGAAAAACAAAAAACAGGAAAAACTAACAAAAACACAACAAACACTGAAGAGCTGAGCACTGAGGCTGCCATGCGCGGCGCCATCTTGCGATCAATGATGATATTTTGCTAACATAAATATGTAATATAAAATGACTATGTTATAACAAATTTTATTGTACTTAAGTATGAAGTATAGCAAGCATAGGGAAAGTCAAAAAGTCACATGCCAATCTTTTTTTTAAATAAGCTCAGACATTAACAGCTTTATCTTTAACTGTAGAAGCTGCTAAACATTCAGACAATACAGACGTGTTCTTCTTACACTTGCCTATGTTGCTGTTACATGTCTATTACAGAGTCCTGCACGACGGGTGACCTGCCAAATTCTATGTAACGGGTGGAATAATATTTACGTGTGGGTTGCGGGTGCGGGTTGGATGCTCGGTTGACGGGCTGACTCTGGGTCCAATAGCCAAGACTATTCCAAATCAATTTGGTGCATTTGACAGCTGCTTTCAAATGGTCCCATGCTTATTTGTGTTCACACTCTGTCTGAAGACCATTAAAGGCTTACAGCACGATTTGCAGCGCTGAGCACTGTAGCCAATCACGCTGCATCTGATTGAAAGCTATAGTGATTGTATTAAATGAAGCTATTAATAACTTTGCTCGATTTATGTGTTTTATATAGGCTATTCACAATTTGAATAAAGTTTTATTTGTCGGATATCGGGTCGGGTGTGCTGAATGTAGACGGAATCTACACAGTCCACCATGTTTATCTCCTCTCCAGAGCATTTAAACCCTGTTAGTCATTCTGTTCCTGGTCCGGTATTGTCAATGTTAAGTGGTTGTTTTGGATTATTCTCCTACGATCTCCTGTATTCTTTGTTGGATTCATTAAAAAGGACTGTTTTGTTGGTTTCCTTTTGTCACGCACTTCACTTCAGCCACAGCTATGTGACAGAACACCAAACCCTAAACAGAAGAGAATTTTTGCGGCATTTTCTCTTTTTTCTTCTTCTCCCTGTCATGGTTCAGGGTTCATCATCGACTTTTACCTGTTGCCTGTGTGTGTCCTGTCATTTTTCTGCAGCTCGTGACCTGGGCAATCAGTGCTGATTATTCGGCACGGGTGCACAAAGATCACGAGCTGATTTCCCTCACCCTATCGCTTATTCCCGTTTCCCATTTATTCTCTGCGGTGTCTGTCTTTTGTTGTCAGTAGATTGTTTTGTGTGCCTCGTCTCATGTGTTCCGTGTGTCTTTGTTTCTTACCTGTTCTACTGCTGTGCCCAGGATGTCTAGATGAGGAGTATACAGCTGGCCGTGCGCTTGCTGTTCTGTCTCGTTCCCCGTCCCGTTGGGTATCGCACCTGAGGTGGTCTCCACAGCCTGTGTCCGCAGGTGTCTGTACGGACGGCTCTGGAACTCTCTCACATTCCTTTGTTTGCTTGTGTGTGTGTCACTACACTTTGGATGTTTGTTATACCCAGAAGTGTCAAATAAACTGTTACACAAATCCTCTGCTTTTGAGTTCTCTCTTCACGCACCCTGACACTCCCTTCACCCATGGATCTGCCCGCTGTACAACACCTATGCCTGGAGCAGAAGGACCACTGGAAGACCATACAAGGGACTTTTTAGACCTGGCGTGCCTTTCGCACTACCCTGACCGCTCGTTCTGTTGGTTTTACCACACCAGCCTCAGCGAGTGGTCTAACGCATGCCTACCAGTGAACGGACCTCAAGATAACTTTGCCACTTTCGTGGAGTGGGACCCGTCGGATCCAGACCCCAGCCATTTACCACCCTGAGCTGCACAGAGATTGCACTAGAGCCAACCGCAGACTGTGGAATTCAGCCTGCCGCAATGTACGGGCCCGAGCCTGAAAGGAGGACGGAACTCGATATTGCCTCTGAGCCTGAGCCACACAGATAGTCTGACCAGGTATCAATACCCAGGTGAAAAAAAAGTACAGTTCTATAATATAGTTAAAGTGCTCTATTTTTGTGCACTAATTTTGTACTTAATATACTAAAAGCTCTTCTTTAATACTTCTTAAGATCATCTTAAGAACATCTAAGTGTAGTCAACTGTGCTATTTTGAGACACCATGAAATATGAACTAAAATATGCTTTTAATATACTATCTCTGTATTTCAAAAACGCATTTAGATGCTACTTATTGTCACAGACACGCCAGTCTCTGCACCCAGCCAATCACGTTGCACTCCCTCACCAGAGTTCTGATCACACACACCTGACACTCATCACCATCCCAATCAGCAGCACCATAAAAGACACTCACAGTCACTCAGTCATTGTCCGGTCTCGTTAACGCATACTTACGGACTACTTACCTGTCTCCAGTGTGTCTCCAGTGTGTCTCCTAGATCCTCTGTGTTCTCCAGTCCTCCATGAGTGTCTCTGTGTAGCGTCTGCTCCACGTCTGTCTGCCTTCATCGAACCTGGAGTGAAGATCAAGTCAAGTATCACTGTCTTGATAAATCATCTGTCTAGAACTTCATCTGCTTTCACTCACCTGCTCACTGCTCTGGTTGTCTCAAATAAACATTGTAAACTGTACCTGTGTCTCCGACCTCCTCTGTATGTAACACTTGTAGTACACTATGGGTTCAAATGTACTATAAGTGGTAGCTAAATACATTTTTTTTTAAGTTTTTAAAGTTTAAAAGGTATTTACTGTATAGACTCCATAAATGAACGGAGACAGACAAAAAGGTAATAGCATGATTACTTTATTTACAAATTATTATATTCACATAATTTATGTTTTGTTTTTATAATACAATTCTTGGTAACACTTTATTTTACAGTGTCATTATTACATGCAGTTACTATAAATTATGCATGATTACATGGAACTAACTCTAAACCAAACCCTAATCCTAACCCTATAGTAAGTACATGTAGTTAATATTACTCAGTACTTAAGTGTATAATTACAGTGTAACAAAGACACCTTAAAATAACGTGTAACCCAATTTGTTTTTAAAAAGTTCTAGATATTACATTATTCAGTTTTCATAATGGTATTTGTTAACATTTTGTTCAAGTTTGTTTGTATGTACATTATCTCACATTGTAGATG
This sequence comes from Anabarilius grahami, assembly GCA_003731715.1. Classification (NCBI taxonomy): domain Eukaryota; kingdom Metazoa; phylum Chordata; class Actinopteri; order Cypriniformes; family Xenocyprididae; genus Anabarilius; species Anabarilius grahami. The sequence continues at coordinate 1,573,108 of RJVU01068486.1, forward strand.
ATGACGACGAAGCAAGGTAAATATTATTTTTTGGGGTTTTGTCAGACAGGACAGACATATGAGAGTACCATTTGGATCTCATTAGCAATGATAACAGGACCTGGGTGCATATTTTCAGGTTGATAGTGACAGGAAGTCATCTGCCAGACATCTAAGTAGATTACTCCATCAATATCTCTGAACATCTCCTTCATCACCGTGTTCATCTGCATTACATACCAATCACTTTGAAAAATATTCTGTAAAAACAGATCAGAGTCATCAAAAAGAGCCTGCATGCACAACAATTTTTATGGGTAACTGAAGCTTCCAGAGCACACATACAAACAAAACAACAAGACACTGAATAATTTGATAAAAGAATAAAATATAAAAATGTATAAAGACATAGAATGGTTTGGAAAAACTACATTAACTGTATTGTTTGTATTTGTTGCTACTGTGTGTCTACTGGACATAAAGCCCTGTACTTTTTTGTACTTTTGTCTTTGTATACATTTGAATTGGGAATGAATTTGGTTACACTTTTGTAAGGTGTCCGTGTAACAGTGCAATTATACATTTAAGTACAGAGTAATCATAATGAACTATATGTACATACTATATGGTTAGGGTTTGGTTTAGAGTTAGTTGCATGTAATTATGCATAATTTGTGCATGGATGATCTTCCAACAAAGTTGGATGAATGTAAGACTGGATGTATAGCAGGTGATACTCTTATTTCAAAACACTGCTTCAGGAAGCTTCGAAGCGTTATGAATCAGCGTATCGAATCATGATTCGGATCGCGTGTCATACCGCAAAACTGCTGAAATCACGTGACTTTGGCGCTCCGAACCACTGATTCGACACAAAAGATTCATAACGCTCCGAAGCTTCCTGAAGCAGTGTTTTGAAATCGGCCATCACTACATAAGTAGTTTTTTTTTTTTGGGCGCACCAAAAATATTATTGTCGCTTTATAATATTAATATTGAACCACTGTACTCACATGTACTGATTTAAATATGTTTTTAGTACATTAATGGATCTTGAGAAAGGAAATGTCATTGCTGGCTATGGAGGCTTCACTGAGCCATCGGATTTCAACAAAAATATCTTAATTTGTGTTCCGAAGATTAACGAAGGTCTCACGGGTGTGGAACGACATGAGGGTGAGTAATAAATGACAGAATTTTCATTTTTGGGTGAACTAACCCTTTAAATACACAGAGGAAGATAAACATGGAACAGGTGAGGACTAATCAGAAATCACGATAAATAATAATGACCTAGAACACAGGAAAAGGAAAACCAAGACCAGAAACTAAACATGACTGTGACAAATAGCTCTTTTTAGAGCTTACTGTACTTCACTTTATATAGCACACTTGGCGTAAATATAGTAAAGCTAAAATGAAAAAAATTCAGGTGGCATTTTAATGATGCATTAAGAATCTTGCTTAAAGGGACAGTTCACCCAAAAATTAAATTCTCTCATCATTTACTCACCCTCAGTTTGTTCCAAACCTGTATGAATTTCTTATTTCTGCAACACAAAAGAAGGTATTTCGAAGAATGTCGGTAACCAAACAGTTGATGGGACCCATTGACTTCCATAGTATTTTTTTCCCCCTACTATGGAAGTCAGTGGGGTCCAAGAATAAAGTAATACCTCTCCTGACATGGAAAAAATAACAAATATATTACTTATATCTAGTAGAAATAATAATAAAAAAAAATTGCCTAAAAGTGATTCATCCTCTTTATTAATCTCGACTACTTTGATTACTTTTATGATCCTTTATAGCTTGACAGCCTTTAATTCCCATCCACTTTCACTGTATAGAAGAGAGCTCAGACATTCTGCTAAACTCCTTCTTCTGTTTCACAGATGAAAGTCAGCCATACAGGTTTGGAATGACATGAGGATGAGTGAATGATGACAAATGTTCATTTTTTGGATCTTTAAAAGAAGGAATTTTACATAAATATTCTCATTGAACTCAAAACATTATCACAAGAAAACTAAAATAAGCAATTGTACCTTTACTCCAGCAGTGTTTCCAGACTTGATGATGACGGTAGTCTCTGGTGCACGACTCAGCAGTGCAACAACAGACTGACGGATTTTGGCCACTTCATGCACGTAAAATGTTATTGGGTGAAACACCAAGTGGGCAAATATTGTGAAGACAACGACTGCATGAGCACCACCAGCTATTTCATCAATATCATTGCTGATATAATGCAGGTCAGTAATGGGCATTTTAGGAAATCGTATAGGAACACCATGTAGCCTCCAGTGAACAATGATATTATTTTTCAACTCTACAGCCATCAGGGGTCCACTGGTAGGAGGAGTGTGGAGGTCCATTCTTTTTATGCCTAAAAAAGATAAATTAAACTTACATTAAACTCATTCCTTAATTAATTACTTGAACAGCTTTACAAAGTTGCTTTTTATTGTACACAGCAGCCCCCTAAAGTATGTGGGCAGTTAAAGGGTTAGTTCACCCAAAAATGAAAATTCTGTCATCATTTACAAACCCTCATGTCATTCCAAACCCGTAAGGCTTTCATTCATCTTTGGAACACAAATGAAGATCTTTTTAATGAAATCTGAGAGCTTTCTGTACCTCCATAGACAGCCATGCAACTACCTTTTTGACGCTTCAAAAAGTTCATAAAGAGACTATAAAACTTATCCAAATGAATCAAGTCCAATTTTTCTGAAGAGACACAATCACTTTATATGATAAACATATTGAATTTAGGCTTTTATTCACATATAAACATTGATCAGACTATGTACATACTATGTACTTATTATAGCAATTACAAAAACTGGGCAATAACTAGGTACTAACCCTGAATCTACCCCTAAACCTAACCTTAACCCATGTAGTTACTTAAAGGGGTGGTTCAATGCGATTTCACTTTTTTAACTTTAGTTAGTGTGTACTGTTGCTGCTTGAGCATAAACAGTATCTGCAAAGTTACAATGCTGAAAGTTCAATGCACACGGAGATATTGTCTTGTAAAGTTATGGCAGTTTATGCCTACAAAAACGACCGGTTCTGACTACAACAAGCTTCTTCCCGGGTTGGTGACATCATAAACCCTGCAAAACACACCCCCGGGAACATGCAACAAAGTGGGCGTGGCCATGTGGCGCAGCATAATGGAAGCGGAAGAGTTGTGTACACCGGACGCGAGCGGCACGATGCGACGCGTCAAAAGATAATAGAACCCATTATAATCTGTGATATTTTCACACTGGATGCGGCGCCGAAGACAGCTTCCAGAATCTACACGAGTTCAATGCTGGATTTGCACAAAGGCTTTTACTGAAAGGAGCAGTTCCCACTTTAAAAGCAGAAGCTGCTGTTTATTGGCGGTTTTATTGTTTGTACATGTCTTTTAAATGTATAGTTCTGTTGCTATTTTGGTTGCATCAAGGACGTAAACAAAGACCAATGCGTTTTTGCTTCGCTAGCCAGTTAGCTAAATTCTACAAACACCAGCAAACTTCTATGTTCATAAACAAACAGTTGTTCATGCTATAGATTAAACGCTACCTTTACAAAAATTCTGCTACTCAGTCATGTGTTCGGCTACAGTAAAGCTTTAATCAGGATAAAACAGTATATTGAAAGCTAACAAACAGCAGTGACAGCATATCTAAACACTTTGACACAAATACAAAATGAAATACCATTCATAAACGTCCTTTAAAAGCCGCGATTGCAGAGGTTCTTCTTGACCCTCTTCATCTGGGTCTGATTCGGCTCAATTTGACACAGCAATATAGACGCCATTATTTACATTTCCACTGAAGCAACGAATGGTATGGGGCATGGCGTTTCTGGAAGCTTCAGCGAATCCAGAGCCATGAGCGAATCTCAAGCCCGCTAACCAATCTGAGTACATTGCGTATTTTGTAGGGAGTGGCTTCATAGAACCAGGAACTCAAACAAGCCGTTCATATATGACATTGGAAACAGAGATGTAGAATAAAGGTAAAATATATGAAAAATACGGCTTTTTAAAAAAAAAAAAGCATTAAGACATGTTAAACTGCGCCCCAAAAACACAATCAAGCCTAGAAAAAAAATCACTGAACCACCCCTTTAATATTACCAGTACTTTCTTGGGTAAGTACACTGTAAGTACACATACTGTAACATAAAGTGTAACCAAAATATCTTCATTTGTGTTCCGAAGAAGAACGAAAGTCTTACGGGTTTGAAACAAAATATGATGGTGAGTAAATGATGACAGAATTTTCATTTTTAAGTGAACTAACCCTTTAAGGGATACTAATTAATGTGCATGTCTCATTGCATTAGATACAACTTTTATACTTTTCACTTTTATAAGTCATTTTGATAATGATATTTTGCACGTTTAAAACCTGATGGATGTTTTTTAATATGTTTTGCTTGAGAGGTGTGCGAATTAGTTTGATATTTTCATCTAATGCCGAGATACATCTTTGGATTGACTGTCCAAATACTTTGTGGGTCTCTGTATGTCAATTCCTCATTTAATATTATACATTCATGCTATCAAGTCTTAAATTAAATGACACTGACAACAAAGTCATATCACTGAATAACTTGCCTGGCACTTTTCCTTCTAAAAACTCAAACCACTGCCTTATGGTGGAGTCTCCCATCAAGTAGACAATCTTGTTTTTAAGACAATTTCCCATTTGTGAAGAATTGAACTGTTGGTTGTTGCAAACAAAAGAATTCCAAACATCTTTCAGATAGAACCCTGCAGGAACTGTCATGCCAGATCTGCATCTCTCCATTGTGCCTGAAGCAAAGAAACATTTACTTAACTAGAATTTGCATAATTTTGAAAATCTTTTTATTCCATTTATTTGATTTCAGATGCTATCTCTCTTTTGACATGTGGTCAGCGTATGTTTGACCATTTCCTATTTGGAAAAAAAATAAACGAATAGCAGATAGCTTGTTTTTTTTTTGTTTACTGTTTAGGGAAAAGGAAAACTTTCAGATTTTTTATTTGTTTATTGTGTACATATTGGTTTGGCATATTTCATTCATTGAAATGTTGCCTACATCTGCACGACAATTTTTTTATTAAAGTGTAAACACATTGGAGGTGCTGTACCAACTCTGCATGACACAACAAAGGCTGTAAAGAAGACATGGCAGTTTGACCAATAAGATTAAAGGGCTTATTGGTCAAACTGCCATTAATCTCATGAGTATTCATGCATATTTTTAGGTAAAGTGTGGAATGTATTTCGACCTCACTAAGACCATCACCACAGTCTTATCCTTAATGATGCCATTCTTCTGCCTGTCTTCGAGATCTAATATCAACAAGGTGACTAACTTTAGGGCTTGGCTATTAAATAACATCTGGATGAACCAACCACTTCCTCTTTGAATTCTTGCCTCATGTGAGACCGGATCAATAGATCACATTTAAGCTAAATGACAGGAGATATTGCAGTTCCAATCAGTCACGTTTTTGTGCAGGTTCTTTATCACCTTGATGATTGTAATGAATTTCTCCATATTTATATATCTTGGCGCATCGTTGGAACGCACATCGGTAGGTGTTTCTTTAGTTCTATAGCTTACAGGTGTCGCAGACTCTGTTTTTCAACACTGACACCAGAAACAAAACAAATCACAAGAAAATAAAAAAATCCAATTAAAAAAAATTCAATACAATGGTACGACAATTGAACATGTTCATAAAAATATTGCCTTTCAAAATGCTGACTATAGCACAAATTCTGGAATCCATAGAACCGGGAGAATAATTCACTTCCATTGACTTGAAGGACACATATTTCTAAATACCAATCTGTCAGGATCATTGTCCTTTTCTTCCCTTTGCCTTTCAAGATCAGGTTTATCAGTTCAAGGTCCTTCTATTTTGCCTTTCTCTGTCTTCAAGGGTCTTCACCGGGGTTGTTTCAGCAGCCCTTCGTCATCTTCCAAGCCAAGTCATGAGGGACATGGAAACAGTGCTCCAACATTTCGAATTTCTCGGTCTCAATGGGAATTCGGAGAAGAGCGATCTAAGTCCAAGGGTATCCGAGGAATTTATTTTGAATATAGCCTTCATAATTAATAACTTTTTTTTGCTGTCGTAAAATATGTACATTAGTGTGACGCACGCGCAGAACCAATTTGGTAAGTGCTTCCGGCTGGTGCAAAATTGCCGTGACGCTGGCTTTTTGGAGTGTATGACGGCGGAATGTGACAATGCAGAAAAAAAAAAGAGAAAGTGCAAATTTCAGGATAAATGGCTGGAAGACAACCAGTTTAATTCATGGTTACAGCCCGTTAAAAATCGCAATGAGGAAGGGTTTTGCAGCCTGTGTAAAAAATCGTTTAAGTTGGCAACAATGGGCATCAATGCTGTGAAGTCCCATATGAAGTCAGACAGCCACAAATGTCCCCGACAACAGATAGTGTTTGCGACAGCCACGCACACAACTATTCATATGCTTTGACAAAAAGTGTGCAGGAAAGCCTGTGTCTAAGCAACGATTGTCTTGGATTGTATATACAATTTCATATGTGTATTCTAGCCAAAATCGACCTATCCCTTGTGATCTGGTTACTCATTCTACCAGAAGCATGGACACTTCTTGGGTGGCACTTAAGCTGTCAGACATCTGTTTGGCATTGTCTCTTTGCATGTTCACAAGATTTTATAGGATCAATGTGACAAATCCAGTCTCTCTGGGGTCCGCTGTTTTATCTACTGCTAAATTGTCGAGGGAGGGAAATGGTACTAGTCAATTGTGACCCTGGTGGTATTAGTCATGGAGGATAAGACAGTGGTGGTCTAAGTGAGGTCGAAATACATCGTAAGTTATGTATCAGGATCAGGATAAGATTCTCATCAATTAATAACTTAAATTCTGCTCTGCACCTCATACAAAACTATTATATACCAACAGAGAGAGCTGAAACTGCAACACATCATCATTTGAACTACTTTTGGTAGCGCTTTTGACATTTTTGTAATAAATTATTGTGATTCCACTTGTCTGTCTCTTATGTTTTTCTTAATAACTCTACATATTGTTAAGAAATGATTATAGGTAGGTTTAGAAACAGGGGTAGGATTAGCATTATTGTTAATAAAAGTGTAATTTTCCTAAACATTTCTGTCCATTAGGTTTTATATATTCTTTTGATATCCTCTATAAAATGGTTTGGATTGTGGGGTACGGTTAAGGGATCTACAATTTTTAAACGGGCAATTATACAAGTATCTTTACAATATAAAAGATTTGTAAATATGTAATAATGTTTACATTTAAAGGGGACCTATTATGCAAAATTCACTTTTGCATGGTGTTTGGACATAAATGTGTGTTGGCAGTGTGTGTACACAACCAACCTATAATGATAAAAATCCAACCACTCCTTTTTTTTTTATCCCCATAAATCATAATCAGTGTCTCAGAACAAGCCGTTTGCAGGTTCCTGGCAGTGTGACGTCACATTAGCCACGGGCCCCGTCCATGAATGTTGACAGACACTGCCGTTTTAAAATAGAACCGCCCTGAGTGAGTTCACAACGAGTTGTACACAGTCCGCCATTGCTGCACTGACGAGAATGTCTCCCAAGCGAAACCGAAATTCGTTTATGTCTGCGCGAATCACTTCACACCGGACTGCTTTGTGAACGAATGTAAATACTAAGGGACAATACAAAACAGAGGCTAAAAATGTTGTTACTCAAGGATAGATAATTACAATCTGTTCGTGATCCAGCTTACAGTCTCCAGAGTGATACTGGATACGACAGTAATAAAGGTGAGGACACTTTATTACAGTTTATCGGAGTTTATTAAGCACCACCCGAAAAGGCATAAGGTCTTTATTGTTTACTGTTAGTTGTAACGAGTGTTTCTGTGTACTTCGTTATGTATGGTGATGATAACGCAAGGGAGAGAGATAGAGAGTATATGGATAATATTTTAATGCACACTTGCACTGTGTTTTATTAAGCGAAAACAGAGCACAGACGCTATATATTTTGTGTGAAGTACAATAAACGTTATAAAACTCATCGGTAAACAGGCTTGTAACAAATATAGTGCATAAAAACAAGACGACAATATAAGTAATAACCGTAATTAAACTAAACTATACCTGTTCTATCTCCATGCAGCATATATTCGCAATTTCTGACATTATAGTGCGTCCTGACTGAATCCTGACACCAGAGAATGAGCTCTTGAAGGCCGAGTGCAGCAGCTCATTTGCATTTAAAGGGCACACACTGAAACGGCGCGTTTTTGCTCAACTCTGAGGACATTTTACATCTTGACTTATTTTACATCTTGTAAAAGGGGGCATAATAGGTCCCCTTTAAATGTTGTCAATACGTCCATATTGTACGTTTCAGCATCTATAGTACGTACAATACATTTTGCATCTGAAGATGTTAAATATTGATTAACACTCAGGCTGGAAAGGGAAAGTCAATGTAGCCCATGTGAGAAAATTCAATATTCAAAACAATTTGTAAACAATAAACAAAAAAAGCAGAATACTCAGTTGCAGCTTTTTTTAAAAGAAAAAAACTTTTTCCTTTCTTGTTAATCTTTTCCAAACAGGAAATGAAATGGTCAAAACGTAAACGGATCATATGTAAACATACCAATGCCTGCAGGGTTGGGAAGAACATTTAATATTTTTTTGTCTCCAGCAATAGCCACATTTGTTAATTTCCTGTGAAATAATAATATTTTCCTTAGAAATAATAATAATAATTATTATTATTTATTATTATTATTTTTATTTTATTTCTACAATTATTTTGAAATTCAATTTGAATCCTTTCCCACTTACTTTGTAAGAAGTTGCATCTCAAAAGGATTTAATGGGTTTTGAAAACTTCCTTTTGAGTGATGAACCAGGTTGTCACAAGAAAGTTTCTTCGGTCTCTCACACTGCCACACCGTCCCTGTTTTTATATCCTTATACTCACAGCAGCAGTCGCCTTTCCTCCAACTTCCATCTGCACCCCACTTAAGATTACACTGTACTACTTCACTGATCCTGGTTTTATTGGGTCCTGGTCCTTCAAAGTGGCCATTATAGTGGCTGCGTGGGAATGAGGACTCCCTGTATTTATTTAGAATCTGCACAGCCTCACTGGAGTGCTCTAGACGTACATAAACTTGTGCCTGACCTTCCCAGGGCAGAAGAAGAGCAACAGAGTAAGTCCCATTACGGTGATCCACAACCTCCCCGTACACACTCGCCTTCAGGAAGAATGGAGAAGGTTAAAGTGTGATGCAGAAAACTAATGTCTGCAGGCAAAGCAAGCTTATAAACATAAACATAATATGTTTTAGTAATATTTTGAAAATAAACCAATTAACAGGCAAATCAAAATCAATGTGACAAATGTTGGTGTACTTTTTTGTATAAAAATTGATTATAAAATAATGTACAGTATATTATAAAATAAACACACCTTGAGCTTTGAATTGAAAAGCTTTGCTTGGAAGAAATCTCCTCCATATCTTTTCAGGTTCTTGTTGTGGTCTCTGGCTGTGATGGTAACGGAGATCTTTTCTCCCACTTTGTAACGCTCCTTGAGTCCCACAATAGAGAATGTTGAGTGGACTGGACTTGTGCTCTGATCCAGCTGAGTGATTTCTTGATCTGGACCGGGCCAGTCCAGAGCCTTCTGTAGCCTTTCCCACTCCTCTTNGGCAAAGCAAGCTTATAAACCCAAACTTAATAGGAAATATTTTGTAAACAAACTTATTAACAGGCAAATCAAAATAAATAAGTGTACCATTTGTATTTATTTATTTTTTATAAAAATTAATTAGAAAGTAATATACAGTATATTATAAAATAAACACACCTTGAGCTTTGAATTGAAAAGCTTTGCTTTGAAGAAATCTCCTCCATATCTTTTCAGGTTCTTGTTGTGGTCTCTGGCTGTGATGGTAACGGAGATCTTTTCTCCCACTTTGTAACTCTCCTTGAGTCCCACAATAGAGAATGTTGAGTGGACTGGACTTGTGCTCTGATCCAGCTGAGTGATTTCTTGATCTGGACCGGGCCAGTCCAGAGCCTTCTGTAGCCTTTCCCACTCCTCTTCACTGATTCCCATGTCGAGAGCAGATATTGTGGATGAATTATTATTTTGAGGAACTGCTTTAGGTCTGGGTGGCTGAAATAGTCTTATTTGGATCCTACCGTTCAATCCCCATAGAGCCTGAGAGAGGACCAGAATATCAATCACACTAAATCGCAAAGGGAACTGAGTTCTCATCAAGATGGCTGTATGTCAGACATGTAACTTGCTTCCCCACTACTAAAATAATCGAGAATACTTCCACCAATTAGAGAACGTGCCAAAAGAGCACTGCAAATGATGTAATTGAGTTGATCTCCCTCCTCTCCTTATATACTTAAATATAGGTATTTGTAACCTGCTAGTATACACTAATGTGACTAGAAATTGGCGCAGCTGCTGAACTTCCTGTGAAAGCAACTTACAGCGTCTAGCATCCAAACAGAATATAAAACTGACCCTGGCAAGAAGTGGTGGGGACATGTCCCGCAAATGATGCCTATGGGCAGGACTGAGAGAAAACTTCTTTACAGCAGTCGCAATTATTCAAGAATGCTAGGAATGTTGACCATTCTCAGTGTACCATTACACTACGCAAATCATGCAGAAGGTGTTGTCTTTAAACCTTTCTTTTGACACAAAGCTTTTGGTTGATATGACATTTTTTGAAAAGCTCTTTCAACTTAGTTACAGATAATGGACTCTCAGTAGTTTTCACTCACAGGTTTTTCGATTATGACATCATGTACAGTAATAAAGATAAGTCTATATGAATTATGCCACAATAATGAAATCATATTTGAAGTATTGAATTGCAATTTGGGTTGGAATGACAGAAAGAATAATTTATATTCATCGTATTTATTCCTTTGTATTTCTTTTTCAGCCATATTTTTCTAAACTAAGTCCATCACAATGTGTTCAGACAACTTTGTAAAAATAAATGTCAAACATAAACCTGATTTTATTATTTTAAACTACAGCAGTTACACAATTTTCTTTCCTTTTTTTGTGTTAAATTTATGTACCTAAATTGAGATGTATGATTTGAATTGACATTTAAAATGTATTCTCAGTTCAGTTTAGCTGAATGCATACAAACCTGTCCTGTCAGGGAGAAATAAATTGCGTATTTATTTAACGATTATTTTTTGTTTGATTTTTACTGTATACATTTTCTTATGAACTTACCAGACAGGATGATGTCCAAAGAAAGCATGCCAGTAGTAATACATATTCTCTTAACCTGCAGACTGAAAATACACAAAAATTATTTCCAATTTCCAAATCCTTCAAAACATGAAACCACACATAATATGACAAATATAATCATGTTCATAAACTACCTGGTGGATTTGATGTCTTTGTGGATGGTATGACCATGGCTAAGTCTGTTCTCCTAGAATAATTTTACGTCCACTTGTGAGCGAAGTACATTCACATGAGTTCAAACCAATGTCTTGTTAAACTGGCCACACTACTCTGAAAATGAGGAGGTCCCACAGATTACATGACACTCAGTTGAAAGAACACTATAATGTTTAGGCAGTTTGACTTTGTTTGATTTGATCAACATTAGATGCTAACTCATTTTCAAATAGTGAAGATATTCTGGCTATGGGAACAACAAAACTCAGTAGTTATCATTTTTTTCCTGTTTAGCAAAAAAACAAACAAACAAACAAAAACTTAAACTTACAGATGAGAAGATGTATGGAACCGGTCAGCACACAGGGAAATATGATCCAGGATGTAGGTGATAATAATTAACGAAGATATTCAAACTGGTTTGTTTCAGTAGAGGCAGCTGCAGAAGTCTCATTGTCTTGTGTCTTGTATGAGAAGATATAAGAAGAAAAATACAAAATGTCTGTATTTGGGTTAAATCCTATTCAAGATCAATCTGCATTTCTTAAATAATGACCGGTGGATTATTTAACATTTCAATAGGAATATACTCAATAGTATAGATAATTTACTCCTGTGATGGCAAAGCTGAATTTTCAGCATCATTACTCCAGTCTTCAGTGTCACATTATCCTTTAGAAATCAGTCTAATATGCCGATTTTCTACTCAAGAAACATTTCTTATTAGTATCAATATTGAAAACAGTTGTGCACTTTTTTTTTTTTTTAGGATTCCTTGATGAATAGAAAGTTCAAAAGAAAAGCATTTGTATCTGAAATACAAAGATTTTGTAACATTATACACTACTGTTCAAAAGTTTGGGGTCAGTAAGAATTTTATTTTTTATTATTATTATTTTTTTTTTTAAAGAAATTAATGCTTTTATTCAGCAAGGATGCCTTAAATTGATCAAAAGTGACAGTAAAAACATTTATAATGTTACAAAAGATTAGATTTCAAATAAACGCTGTTCTTTTGAACTTTCTATTCAAAGAATCCTGAAAAAAAATATTTTGTACAATT
>RJVU01068486.1:1585876-1616083 GCA_003731715.1 Anabarilius grahami
ATATATATATATATATATATATATATATACACACACACGTCACAATAGGGAAGAAAAGACTATCGCAACTTATGTTTCATACTGACTTTAAAAGTTTATATTTTGTTGGTTACAATAATCACATTAAATGAAGAAAAATACCTGACATGTGTTACGGAGGGACTGCAACGAGAGGCGTGCGGATCCATATGCAAAGCTTTATTCCAAAACAATCTGACAATGGCATACAGGCATTTGAGGGCAAGACAAGAGTAATCCAGGGACAAGCGTGGTCATTCTGTGGCAAACAATATCCAGGAGGGCTAGGCTAAAGGATAATCCAGAAAAACAGGCAATAGTTCAAGAGAGGTGCAAACAGAGTCCAAAGGGCAAGCCGAGAGAAGTCCAAGACAGGCAGGTAATCAGGAAACAATCAATCAGAAAACAAGACGGGACTAGACTTTGACTAGAACTAAAAACTCAAACAAGGACTGGGAACTGACGCCGTAAAGTAGCTATGCCAAACAGCATAAACGCTAAACAATACTCGGCTGTGACAGAGAGAAAGTCCATGGCTTATGTAGGGTGTGTGATTGGCTACAGCCGTGTGTGTGTAATCAGTGCAATGGATGATGGGAAATGTAGTCCGGGGTGAAGTGCAACAGTTAGTGTGGTGCAAGAGTCCATACAAAACAAAAGATACAGAACTCGGATCATGACATAGCCCCCCCACAAAGGAGCGGCTTCCAGACGCTCCTAAAAACCAAAAAGTCCAGGAGGGAGGCGGACCAGGGGGCGGGATGGACAGCCAGGTCCATGGAGAAGAAGGAGGCCCCGAGACTGAGGCAGGGCAGATGGCCAGAGTGGAGTGGGCTGAGCAGGTGGCCAGGGCGGAGCAGGCTGGACATTGCAGACGGGCTTAATGACCCCCACGGCAGAGCAGATGACCACCACAGCAGTGCAGACGGGCATGAAGAGCCCCACGGCGGAACAAACGGAGCAGAAGATCCCCAGGCCAGAGCAGACGGAGCAGGAGACCACCACGAAGGAGCCTGGGATCTAGGGAAAACTGAGATAAGAGAGACAGGCAGTGCATTCACAGCATCAAAGATCAAGGCAGGGAACACAGAAAGTTCATCAATGATCTCCCTGGTGACTACCGAACAGGCAGACAGTTCATAAACCGGCTTACTGACTAAAAACGGACAGTTGGACAGTTCCAAATCTGGCTTATTGACTGAAACTGGACAAGGCAGTTCATAAACCATCTCACAGACTGAAGCTAGACAGGAAGTCAGTTCACAAACAGATTCATGAATTGAGTTAAGATAGACTGACAGTTCAAAATTGGGTGTGTTAACTGAAAATGGACAGACAGATTGTTCAAAAATCAGACATTACTTGAAATTAGTGGACAGACAGGTAATTCAGGAACAGATTCATGGGTTGACACAATATGGACAGACCATTCATTATTTAACTGGCAAGACACATAGTTCAGAATTAGACACGCTTGGAGTAATAGAGCAAGTAGAAAGTTTCTGAATGGTCTCGATGACAACAGGAAACAGGGTAACAGGAAAGACATGGAGTGCATTTATAATTTCTGGGCTCAAGACAGGAAGGTTTAAGGGTTCAAAGGCAGATCTTTGGGCTGTAACAGACAGTTCACAATCAACCCCCATGGCTGGTTCAAAACAGGACAAAAGCTCATGGACAGGACAGGCAGAGAGTTCACAGATGGCCTCCATAGCCGTGACAGGACGAGAAGAGAGTTCACAGATGGCCTCCATAGCCATGACAGGACAGGTAGAGAGCTGATAAGTGGAAACCACGGACACCTCTGGAGGTTCTGCCGCGATTGCCGCCACCCCTGGAGGTTCTACAGCAGTAACATCAGGAAACAGGGAGGATTTAGTAATGGTCTCTTCGACCACGACACGACAGGCTGAGAGTGTATCGCTGGACGGCACCACCATGCATGGAGCTGAAGCGATCGCTGCCGCCTTGTGAGGTTCTGCAGCATATGCCCCCACCTCTAGGGAAATTGCAGCGGGCGACGCTACCATCTGAGGTTCTGCAGCATAAGCTGCCACCTCTGGAGATTTAGCGGTGGAGTACGCGGCCCAGATACACCATAAAGCGACCCCCATTATGGGGAGTGCTGCGGACAGGGGAATCAGTTCAGGAGCAGAAGGGCTAGAGTGAACTGATTTGGGGACACCAGTGGCATGTGCAGACACCAGTGGTGTATCGCTCAAACTGGATACCAGACTGGGATGCCGCAGGACTGACCTCAAAGATCTGGGTGCAACAGACAGGACATAACAAGACTCTGGATGATCAGGTGTGATGGGACATGACTCTGGAAGATCATCTGAGATGTGACAGGGCTCTGGAAGATCTGCTGAGACTTGACGAGGCTCTTGAAGGCTCCGGTGCGTAACAAGGCTCTGGAAGATCTGCTGAGACGTGACGAGGCTCTGGAAAATCTGCTGAGACATGACGAGGTTCTGGTAGATCTGCTGAGACATGACGAGGCTCTGGAATATCTGCTGAGACGTGATGAGGCTCTGGAAAATCTGCTGAGACGTGACGAGGCTCTGGAAGACCTGCTGAGAGGTGACGAGGCTCTGGAAGACCTGCTGAGACCTGACGAGATTCTCGAAGTCCAGCTGTGACTTGACTTGACTCATGACGATCAGCTGTGACTTGACTTGTTTCATGAAGATCAGCTGTGACTTGACTTGACTCAGATACGGCAGCTGTGACATGACGGGTGTTATCATCGCCACCATTTTGCGAATGGGCTCCGCTGTCGCCGCCATTATGCAAGCGTGCTCCGGTGCAGCCGCTATTACCGGCCCGGACGCGATATCGCGTTCCTCCTCCGCGACACCCACAGTGAATAGAGAGGCAACAGACAACAAAGCAAAATCCAAAAAACAACTCATTGACGAACGCAAACCCTCGCGTCTAAGCTCAGATTGTAGAGGTTGATTAATGCCATCACAAAAAAAGTCTATCAAGATCACAAAAGTTTGCAATGGCTAAAATTAACATAATTCTCCAGTGATCGCGGGCCTTGTCTAAGGGCTAACAAAATTCTTGCCGTGTCCATACCTGGCCAGTGTTCCTCGGAAAAGCTGCTGGATCCTTGTGTGGCCGAGTATTCTGTTATGGAGGGACTGCAATAAGAGGCGTGCGGATCCATATGCAAAGCTTTATTCCAAAACATAGTTGAATACAGGCAAGGGTCTGACTATGGCATACAGGTATTTGAGGGCAAGACAGAAGAGTAATCCAGGGACAAGCGTGGTAATTCTGTGGCAAACAATATCCAGGAGGGCTAGGCTAAAGGATAATCCAGGAAAAACAGGCAATAGTTCAAGAGAGGTGCAAACAGAGTCCAAAGGGCAAGCCGAGAGAAGTCCAAGACAGGCAGGTAATCAGGAAACAATCAATCAGAAAACAAGACGGGACTAGACTTTGACTAGAACTAAAAACTCAAACAAGGACTGGGCTGACTCTGTAAAGTAGCTATGCCAAACAATACTCGGCCATGACAGAGAGAAAGTCCATGGCTTATGTAGGGTGTGTGATTGGCTACAGCCGTGTGTGTGTNGAAGTCCAAGACAGGCAGGTAATCAGGAAACAATCAATCAGAAAACAAGACGGGACTAGACTTTGACTAGAACTAAAAACTCAAACATGGACTGGGCTGACTCTGTAAAGTAGCTATGCCAAACAATACTCGGCCATGACAGAGAGAAAGTCCATGGCTTATGTAGGGTGTGTGATTGGCTACAGCCGTGTGTGTGTAATCAATGAAATGGATGATGGGAAATGTAGTCCGGGGTGACGTACAACAGTTAGTGTGGTGCAAGAGTCCATACAAAACAAAAGACACAGAACTCGGATCATGACAACATGATTTTTCTTGGTTTAATTTTATACAAACCCCAACAATTTTAACAGTGGTTTGTAGATTTTAGCTACAGTATATAGATCCCTTCTTCTATGGGATTTTTTTTCTCCATACATTTTATCATTAACTCTCTGAGGTCCGAAAACGCGCCGGCGCGTTTTCAGGTTTTTTTTCACATTGCAGCAAAACAGACTTAAAATACTCCGTCATTTCTTGTCATAGAGACATAAGTAATACTGTATATCAATTGAAACTATAGAATGTCTTCTTTTATTTGTGTACACTCAGAGTAAAAACACAATGTTGTGCTTTTTGTAAAATAAAGAAAACTAACATGATGCGTGATCTCTCATCTCCCTCTGAACGAAGTCCAATCTGATAGTTCTCAGAAAATGAACTGTAACTTATGAATACTATTGACAAAAAAAATGACACTTATGTCTAAAGAAACGTTGAAATGTCAGGTTTTAAATCGTGCAAGTCAAATCGAAAACAAACATTCTGTGTTTATGTAATCTGTATGAAAATAGAGCCATGCCAGAAGTCCGTGATTCAGCTCATTATCCGCTAATGCGGCCACGCCCATGGAGGGAGCGCTATTCAGACGCAAATTCAGAGGCAATACTTGTATGCATCGTCTCATTCGTGTATTTATTTTCTTGAAAAGTGTTTATTTGGATGTTAAAGCCATGGTTAGCGATCTCTAGAAGACATGCCGTTAGTTCCTGGTTCCTTTTCTTCTTTATATGAATTTGTGGCCTAAAGGTGTACAGAGCGCCCTC
This sequence comes from Anabarilius grahami, assembly GCA_003731715.1. Taxonomy (NCBI): domain Eukaryota; kingdom Metazoa; phylum Chordata; class Actinopteri; order Cypriniformes; family Xenocyprididae; genus Anabarilius; species Anabarilius grahami. Next base: position 1,590,566 of record RJVU01068486.1, read on the forward strand.
CGGCTGCAAGTATGAATTGAAAACACCAGCGCTCATAGTAATGACAATGAATATTAAATAAATATAACTCCTCTGTATAGAAAATTGACATAAACATATGAGAATCCAATATTTCTCCAAATGTGCATGCTTTTAAACTAAAAGCCTATATTCAGACTCTTTGCATCACAGAAATACATTACATTTTAAAGTATATAATATAAAACCATTATTTTATATTGTAATAATATTTTTCTGTATGTTTCATATACACCATGATGAGCTTGAGACATCACAGAAGGTTTTTTTCATAGCCTACCTGACTGAAAGGCCTCATTATTATGCAGCTCATTAGAGCTTCTTAATGCAATTCTTTTGTCTTCTCAGGTGTAAATGATCCATTATTCATGATGATTCACGCCTCCACGCATACTGTGTTTCTTGACAAAAAGTGTCTTACAAAAACTAAATCAATATATTGTTTTATATGAACAAGTAGGCATTATAATTTTTACAAAATTTTGAAGCAAAAACTCTAGCCTACAACCTCCAAAACCAGAAGTCTTGTGAACACAGATTTAATATATATTTTTGGCCTTATTTCAGTGACTTTTCAATAACCACGCATAAACGGTATTCCTTCAAAAACACAAACATGTACATACATGTTCCTCACATATTATTGTAGCCTTGTTTATGCTGAATACAGTGTAATGACACTTTTTCCATTAATATGTTTATGAACAACTGAAAAAAGCACAAATGTCAGGCATGTCAAAACTTCTCCAGGCCCCAAATCAGCCTCAGACTCCCGAGGGTTAACCTGTTGTGTTCTGACGAAATGTGTGGAAACAGAAGTGATGTAAGGATGTGAGTGAAAACATAAGAAGTAAACAAATTGGATAAAGTTCGCTACCCCTGTCTCATCTGCTTTGGTAATGTCTTATAACTCCTGACATATACCACAAATTGGTGATGAGAATTAGGTGCTCTTTTTCCGCTATCGTTGGTCATGAAGATGGCAGTTAACGTGCCTTTCCCAAGTTTTTTCCTGCCTTGCCATGTTAAGCCTGCTATGACATTCAGCACATGGCTGCGGATCTTTGAAAATTATCTACGAGTTATTGATGCTACAGGAAATGCCTGGCCGGAAGAAAGAAGAAGAGCTACACTGCTTCACTACAGAGGGACAACGGATTTTCTACTCATTGCCTAACAAAGGTATGACATATAAGGATGCAGAGAATGCATTGAATGCCCTTCCTGTGCCTGCTTCTCCTGTGCCTTTCAGTACACTCTTGCTGAGTCAACTGAGTTTGGATGTGCTAAAAAATTAATATGTCGCGTAGGTAACAAATGTAGGCTACTGAAGAGCTGTGCGTTTAAACCTCACTCCCTTGAATTTAAGAGGTGCTCTAGTGACTGACACTAGAGTGGCTTTTAGTCTCCTTGTTGGAGCACCTGCCTCCCATGCGGACGGGCCCAGGTTCACGTCCCACTTAGAGCGGGCGGTGCGAACTGAAGGGGCTACACTGGTGCCATGACCCGGATTGGAGTGAGGTTTAGGGGGGTGAGTGCATTGGACGTACAGGTCGGTAAGAGCTGTGCGTGTAAACCTCACTCCCCTGATCTCAAGGGCCGCTCTGGTGACCGACACTAGAAACTGCAGTCTTTAGTCTCCTTGTTAGAGCACCCACCTCCCATGCGGGAGGGCCTGGTTCGAGTCCCGCTTAGATTGGGCAGTTCGAATTGGAGGGGCTACATGTAAAGCTGGATGAAACGGTCACAGCTGTGAGTATAGTTACTGATAACGGTGTTCAGTTTACATCTGCTGCTTTCTCTGCTTTTCTGGAAGGAAGGAATATTCGTCACCATCATTCATCTCTACTACCCAGCAGCTAATGGTGCTGTAGAGAGGTTCAACCGTGTGTTCAAACACACTGGCCAATCAGAGGTGTTTAAGTTAGAATCCTGTCACCACTCAAAATGCTGGAGTTTTTGTCCAGTGCCACATTCTGCACCCACACTCGCAAATCATATAATTATAACAGTGTTGACATAATAAGAGATTCATTGTGCAGTCAGCTTCACTGATTATAACAGAACTTTGTGAGATCGCGATTAGGATGAGTGACAGCTTTTTAGTGATTATAAAAGATTATTTGAGATTATTAGTGCGTTTTCTAGGCGATACATACAGTATATGTGATATAGACTATATGCAGAATTTGAATAAAACCTTTGGTTTTCGTGCTTGACCATCGGTCACATACACGCTGCAAAGTTTCAGGAGTGAAATCCGCAAATAGGCTAAATGCGGGATTCACTCTCGAAATTACCATAGCAATGGACAAGACAAAAATTTACTTTGAAATAGGTGTGCATTAAGGCTAGAGCACCTTCACTAATTTCAGAAGCACCCTCGTGATTTGATTTGGGAAATTCTGCTCCAAATGCAGATTTTGCTGCATTAGGTAAGGCAAAGGTTATTTATTATTCATATTAGCTGCCATGTCAAATCACGCAAATGCTTGCTTTTCTGTTCAAATTAACAGTGGTTTGTGAATGTAGTCGCTTTAATAACTGACAAATTATACACTCAAAAAAATGATGTTGGATTTACTTAATTTTTTTATGTCAAGGTTCCACATAATTTGTTTGTTGCATTTAATTAACATTATTTATTTCAGTTAACTTAAATTTATTGCATAAGGTTAACTCAATGCCATTTAGTTGAATCAGGTTAACATTCTTAATTTTGTTCAAAACCATTACGTTTAATTATCCTCATCCACAACTTGTACAAAATCTTTACTGTGTAAAGACTCTTATTGTTAGGTGTTAGCTACAAGATGGTTTTATTCCTTCTATAGCATGCTCAAAATAGTTGTTTTTATTATTAAAACAACTTTAATTGTTGTTAGCAGGTCATCAACCCAAGCACATGTTCTACACTTCACCACAATGGTAACCCCAAAACTATTAACGTAACAGAAATTTTCAAATACCAAAATAATAGAACAGTAAACATTAAAAAGTCTCTCCATTTTCTCATGTTGCTAAAAACTGCGTAAAATAACACTTTATTTCAACATTTACTCTCCCAGATCAACCCCTTTGCAAAGCATGATGGGAAGTGAAAGTCCTGTTTGATTGAGTCCTGGTTGAGTTTACTTGATTGAAACATGTTATTTTAATATGAAAACATCAAGTTAAGTCAAAAAGTAATCATTTCAAGTCAATTTAACATGAAGCAATTACATTTGAACCAGAAACCTAATACAATAATGTTGAATCAAAAGAAGTTGTTTAAATAAAGTGAACAGCATCAAAAAAATCGTTTTTTGGTTTTTTTTGAGTGTGGGAAACATTCATGCTGGGATGTGTAGGTTGTTGCAACACATAACTTGAAACTATTTCCTGGAAATCTATGTGAAGCGCATCTCCATAGGTTCACCCTCTGCTTATGGGCTCATAAGTATGTTAGTAACAACTGCTTATATCTTATCACTGGTATGATCTACCTCATGCCTGGCCAGACCTGTTTTTCTTTACCTTTCCTCCAACACCCTCTTCATACAGTCCTCAGGGACATCACAGGCTGCTGCTAGTAATGCTGAATTGACTCGGGAGGTTGTTGTTTCCACTGCTATAAAGGCTCTTTAACCCTTTCATGCATGAATTATGATAACCTCAGTCAGGATTTTTTTCCTATGTGTTTTTATTGCTATTAGGGCATGAAAAACAAGATTTGAAATGTCAATTTTTAAAGAGATAATACAGTAACAACACAGCAATATTGTGTATATTTAACGAACCGATCAATTAAATTATATAAAATCATGTGAAAACTTTAAAATATATACAAAAAACATAAATGTGAAATACTGCAAATGCAATTGAACTTCATACAAGTTGAACTTTGCATATCTTTGATGGAATCACGCCCTCATGATCTGATATCAGAGATCTCTACAAACTGTCAAGGTAAAACTTTGGAAACTCAATTCAGAAGTTCCCTCCAGTGCACCAGAGTATGTCGATTTACCTTTATTAGCTGATAATTCTGATTATGTTCAAGATGGACACATTTCTAACATAACTCTCCTCTGAGAAAACCCAGCGATCAGGTGTTTTCAATCTTATCTGAAATGAGCAGTGTTGGGAGTAATGCATTTCAAGTAACATGCATAACGCAATCAGATTACTTTTTGATGTAAGGAGTAAAGTAACGCATTACAAGTAATGTGTATTATGTAATCAGATTACTTTTTTGATGTTAAGAAAAGTAATGCATTAAATGTAATGTGCATTACGTAATCAGATAACTTTTTGTTGTTACGAGTAAAGTAATGCATTAAAAGTAATATGCATTATGCAATCAGATTAGAGGTCTGCACAGGCTTTAAAATGAGGCCGACCCCGGCCCGTACCCAAGATCTCCCTCTGGAACTCTTGGGATTTTCTGTAAATTCATCATATCATTACCATCAACTTTATCATTAGCAGATGCTTCAACTGGAAATTCATTGTGCATCTGCTCATACAATGCGTTGTTCAGCAACTGAAGAAACTTTAAGTTGTCCAAATCAGCAAATCTCTGTTTGATTTGCATCGTCTGGTTGTCAATTACAGACATGTAAAGCAGTCAATAGTACCCTTTCACATCCATTCCCCCTTTCATCTTGGCCCTAGACAGCCTTGGAGCATGAACATCTGAGAGATGTGCAGCACTGTCATAAATCTGTGTAAAACGGTCTTCAGAGCCCAGATTCTCCAGTGTGGAAAGAAGATTGTCGAATTTCTGTCTACAAAATGCAATATCCATTGCCTTGTGTTGTTCAATAGAGGTTGATGTGCAACTATGCCATCAAAAGCCATGCATATGCAAGAAAATGCTTTTTGAATAGCTGTCCTCTGTAGAGACCTCTATGCATGAAAGGGTTAACAGGAGTGCCTGGAGCCTTCCTCCATCAGTTAGAGGGTCAGATTTGGCACCTGGATCCAGACCATCTCCATCTCTGTGTTTGGCCTTTGAGGGGCTGGAACCACTTTTTAGAGCCTGTGATCAACACTATATGAATTCTAGAGCTCTTTACACAAGGAGTGTTTACACCTGTTGGTGGAAGCTCTTTTCTGATTGGTGTAGTGAGAGAGCAGTTGCCTAAGATCACTGCTCTGTACCCCTGGTTTTATGTTTTCTACAATGTCTGCTGGAAAGAAACAGGACAGCCTCTGCCTTAAGAGTCTATGGGACATATTTACTAAACAGGGCAAATTCAGGTGAGAGCTCAATTCCAAAAAAGCACTGTTTGGAGTGGAAAGTTCTGTGCATGGTCTACTGATGGCACGCAAATTAAAGAACACAGACACAGCCTAATAATTTCCATAATCCCACATAATGTATCAAGAGCAGCACAAATTAGCATCTGGTTTAAGATTTGCCTTTTTTGGGCATTAAAAAATTGTGCAAATATCAGTAAATTGACTAGCGCAAACTTTAGTAAATCACCTTGCATGATTCATTTAAATACTCTCCTAAATTTGGGCTGAACCAGCAGCGAGGAAGATGATTTAGGGCTGGATTGAACCAGCAACGAGGAAGACGACTAGGAGGCTTAACCAGCGATGACGAGGACGACTAGGAAGTGGGCTGAACCAGCAGAGACAACGATGACTTGGGACTGGATGTGACCAGTGGAGATGGTAGACCAGGAAACGTATTATCATTCTCAACAAATAATAATTAATCAGCGACCCATCTTATAGCTTGCACCTCAGCGACAGGAGTGTGGCCAGGAGTCCAATCCATTCTAGCAAACTCCACTAATATTCCCTCGACAACAGACTGCTCACACACCTGGAGAGACAAGATTTTGACAAAGATTGACTAAAATAAAAAAGTCTGCTTACAAAAATAATTTAAGAAGACTTCAACTTAAGGGTCCTCTGGGAAACACAAAAATACTGTAGATCCATGATGTGTGAGATGAGAAAATGTTGGTTTTATGATTTGAGGTTAAATAAAGTACACAATTATTTTTTATAATTATGCTTTATAAATTAAATTAACTTCAATGAAAATCTGTGCTTTCATGCCCACTCTTTCCTCATCAATAAGACATGTATGTGCCAAATACTTAAGTAAGTATAAGTAAACTAACCCAGGAACATAACCTGCTCCGGAGAAGGTTAGCCGTGGAGTGTAAATTACTATGGCGATGAACACAGCTAAAAGCTGAACCACTTTCCTGGTGTCTAAAACCCGGGGTTGGTACAAACTAAACTGAAATATACCTGGCTATCCACCTAAACCAGTTTCATGGTTTTGGCCATTCATCAGAATTAAATAAACAAGACAAATACAAAGAAAACAAATAAATAAAAAAATATATAATGGATTTAATTAGTGGCCAAGCAGCGAAGGTGTGTAGGCACCTATTGTATCTGTTGGCATTCTTCTTCTTCCACGTTGAAGTCTATGGCTGCCCATAGAACCGTTTGCAGGAAAATTATGAAATTTTGCACACTGTTGGAGGACTGCCTGAACTGCCACCATAGCAAATTTGGAGCCTCTAACTCAGTCTTTATAGCGCCACCAACTGTCCAAACTTGCACTTATATATTTATGCTAATAACTTTTGAACTGTAAGGGCAAGAAACAAAATTTTTTTTTCCTCTGATTCCTTGGCATCATATTTCGTCATGAAAATTTTCCAGCCCTTTTAAATTTTCTGAAAAACCTACTATTTTCTAACTCCTCCTGTGCCGATTTAGAACCAGATCATCTTCAGATCATGCCGACAAAAAGTTGTGGAATTTACATTGATTTGTCAGACCGTTTTCGAAAAACATGCGCACAAATTTTACATAGCGCTTGCGAAAATAGACATAAGGCTCTATCTCCTTAATGTTTTATCATATTCAGATCAAACTTGGTCCATGTCATCACAAGCATGACCTGAGGTCACATGCTGCGTTTCGGCTCTGCGCCACCTACTGGTCTGGAGATACAAAAATGATTATTGATTATTATTAAAATAATAATTATTATTATTATTAAAAATGGCTATTTTTGCTTATAACTTCTGAACGGTTTGTCCAAAAATGGTCTCCTTCGATTCGGGGCATCATGCCAAGTCGAATGTCGAATCCAGTTTTCCCATATCAGACAGTTTGGGCATTGGCCATTTTGAATTTTGTGGTAAAATGCTGTATTTTACAAACATATGAATGTATCATTACAAAACTCAGTATGGGTCATCACGATGCCCTGAAGGAGTCTGAGTAGTTTCAGAGTTATTTACAATAAAAATTATTTACATGCTTAAAACTTTGGATGTGGTTGACTTATTTTCACCGGAGTCATCTCATTGGATTCCCGAATCCTTGCCGAGTCCAACAATACCAAAAACTGTAGTTCTGGCTCTAACTACAGTACTGTTGGTCTGATTGATGTCAAAATTGATATGCAGTGCCTTTGTCTCAGTCTTTGTCTAAGTTAAATATTATTCCATTGTGTCAGGCAGGACAGATATATGAGAACAACATGTCGACTTCATTAGCAACGATAACAGGTCCTGGGTGAATATTTTCACGTAGATAGTGACATGAAGTCATCTGCCAGACATCGAAGTAGATTACTCCATCATTATCTCTGAACATCTCCTTCATCACTGTGTTCAGCTGCATTGCATACCAATCACTTTGAAAAATATTCTGTAAAAACACAGATCAGTAAAAAAACAATAATATAAGCATTAATATTAACTTGGTTGGCTTAGGCAAACTACATTGTTTGTATTGTCTACCAGAATTAGTGCTGAGTAGGTTACTTAAATTTTTTTCTGTCACCTGTTATACCTAACATTGAACTTTGACATTGTAGGCCTATCTAATAGAAAGAAAAAAAAAGAATTATTTAAAAAAAAAACAAGATTAATCTACATTTCCTCATGTTTTCTGTTGAGGTCTATATCTTTTATTGATCAAAAAAGTTAGCAGAATGTCCAGTGAATGGTGACCATTTTCATATTACGAATACAAGACAGAAAACTTTTGAAAACACAGTAGGATTGGAAAATGAGCAGTTGTACCTTTACTCCTGCAGTGTTTCCAGACTTGATGATGACGGTAGTCTCTGGTGCACGACTCAGCAGTGCAACAACAGACTGACGGATTTTGGCCACTTCATGCACGTAAAATGTTATTGGGTGAAAAACCAAGTGGGCAAATATTGTGAAGACAACGACTGCATGAGGACCACCAGCTATTTCATCAATATCATTGCTGATATAATGCAGGTCAGTAATGAGCATTTTAGTAAACCGTAAAGGAACACCATGTGGCCTCCAGTGAACAATGATATTATTTTTCAACTCTACAGCCATCAGGGGTCCACCGGTACGAGGAGTGTGGAGGTCCATTCTTTTTATGCCTAAAAAAGATAAGTAAAACTTACATTAAACTCATTCCTTAATTAATTACTTGAACAGCTTTACAAAGTTACTTTTTATTGTACACAGCAGCCCCCTAAAGTATGTGGGCACTTAAAGGGTTAGTTCACCCAAAAATGAAAATTATCCCATGATTTACTCACTCTCAAGCCATCCTAGGTGTATATGACTATCTTCTTTCAGACAAACACAATCAGAGATATATTTAAAAATATCCTGGCTCTTCCAAGCTTTATAATGGTAGTGAATAGGAGGCCTGATTTTGAAGCCCCCAAAAATGCATACATCGATCATCCGTCCTTGGCCAATGAAAGCTGCGAGAGTCCAGACCTTCTGCCGTCAGTCTGAAGGTCTGGCTACGCAAGACTAATGGCATCCAAATGTATGAAAATAAGTTTACAAAATCTTCTTTTGTGTTCCACAAAAGAAGGCCAGTCATACAAGTCTGCAATGACATGAGAGTGAGTAAATGACAGAATATTCATTTCGCCATTGCATTAGATGCAAACAAATGCTGCATTTATGAACCATTTTTGCAATTACATTTTGCAGTGAGGAAAAAATACTGTGTAATTTTAAAGTGTGAGATCTTTAAAACTTAAAAGAAATGTTTTGCCACTTGGTTTAATATTTTGATGTAATGCCAAGAAATTCATGTATTTGTTGTTTAAGTGTCTAAATACTTTCTGGGCCTCTGTATGCTAATTAATTAATTAATATGTATTTCAGTTATATTACTTTTATGGCAAAGTTTAAATAACATGAGAATATTTTTTAAGATGAATGTCGTTTATTCCGTTGATAAACTTGCCTGGCACTTTTCTTTCTAAAAACTCAAACCACTGCCTTGTGGTGGAGTCTCCCATCAAGTAGACAATTTTGTTTTTAAGACAATTTCCCATTTGTGAAGAATTGAACTGTTGGGTGTTGCAAACAAAAGACTTCCAGACATCTTTCAGATAGAACCCTGCAGGAACTGGTGTCGTCATGCCAGATCTGCATCTCTCCATTGTGCCTAAAGCAAAGAAACATTAACTTGAAGAGACTGTGCTGTAGTTAAGCAAATTCTTAATTCTCTTGAAATTTGATTTTAGATTATATTAGTGTTGATATGTGAACATACCAATGTCTGCAGCGTTGGGAAGGACATTAATGATTTGTGTGTCTCCAGTAATAGCAACATTTGTTAATGTCCTGTGGAGAAAAAAAAAAAAAGCGTTCTAATAATAAGCAGTTTTTCTAGTTTTACAATTCCTCTGTAATTCATTTTGAATCCTTTCCCACTTACTTTGTGAAAATTTGCTTCTGAAAAGGATTTAATGGGTTTTCCAAACCTCCTCTTGAGTGATGAACCAGGTTGTCACAAGAAAGTTTCTTCGGTCTCTCACACTGCCACACCGTCCCTGTTTTTATATCCTTATACTCACAGCAGCAGTCGCCTTTCTTCCAACTTCCATCTGCACCCCACTTAAGATTACACTGTACTACTTCACTGATCCTGGTTTTATTGGGTCCTGGTCCTTCAAAGTGGCCATTATAGTGGCTGCGTGGGAATGAGGACTCCCTGTATTTATTTAGAATCTGCACAGCCTCACTGGAGTGCTCTAGACGTACATAAACTTGTGCCTGACCTTCCCAGGGCAGAAGAAGAGCAACAGAGTAAGTCCCATTACGGTGATCCTCAACCTCCCCGTACACACTCGCCTTCAGGAAGAATGGAGAAGGTTAAAGTGTGATGCAGAAAACTAATGTCTGCAGGCAAAGCAAGCTTATAAACCCAAACTTAATAGGTAATATTTTGTAAACAAACTTATTAACAGGCAAATCAAAATCAATATGACACATATATGTGTACCATTTTTATTTATTTATTTTTTATAAAAATTAATTAGAAAGTAATATACAGTATATTATAAAATAAACACACCTTGAGCTTTGAATTGAATAGTTTTGCTTTGAAGAAATCTCCTCCATATCTTTTCAGGTTCTTGTTGTGGTCTCTGGCTGTGATGGTAACGGAGATCTTTTCTCCCACTTTGTAACTCTCCTTGAGTCCCACAATAGAGAATGTTGAGTGGACTGGACTTGTGCTCTGATCCAGCTGAGTGATTTCTTGATCTGGACCGGGCCAGTCCAGAGCCCTCTGTAGCCTTTCCCACTCCTCTTCACTGATTCCCATGTCATAAATGGAAATTACAGACAAGGAATTTGTTTTTATCCGTTTTCCTTTCTCATATCTAGGAACGGGGGGCTGGAATTGTCGTATCTGACGACCGCTCTCCAGGAATCTCCATAAAGTCTGAAAGATGACCAAGAAATCAATTTTTATTTAAATGTTAGTGTTGTATGATCACAAACCAACAGTGTCAGGGAAAGTTACTTTTAAGTAATGCATTTCAATATTAATTATGTTACTTAGTTACTTTTTCTGGAAAAAAATGTAATGTGTTGCGGCCCTTTTTCTCACCTGCTCTGTTTAACACAGTATTGCACTCAATAACATAGCCTATATAAAATACCATTTTCTTTTAATAACACATTTAGAATATTGTTATATTCTGAACCCTAGAGCTATGCATGCCATACAAAAGATCCCTTGACATTACGGGTTATATTACCTACTGAACAACTCTTTTTATTGAAAGTTGAAAACAATGTGTTTTGATATTTTTGTACTTGTCTGTTCTTGTGTTACTACATTATGCAGAAAAGAGAGAATTTTAATTTAGTAGTTTAAAAACTGTTTAAGCAAATTACACTGAAAAATAATATACATTACTTTAAAAAAAAAAAAGTTTGTGTAAATATTTACGTGTTTTAAAAGTAATGTGTTACTTTACTCTTGCATCAAAAAAGTAATCTGATTATGTAATACATTACCCTCAACACTGCAAACCAATTTCCTCAGTGTTGGCCAACCATGATATGGCCTTTCATCAGTGAGGTATTGAGGTTGATCTTTTCTGTCGAGCTGGAGACCCTGCTGTGTGAGTTTGTGTGTTACAAATTGTGCATAGATTTCCATGTATTGTGTCTTATGTGTTTTGTAAAGTTTAAGTCTCCTCAAGTTCATTTTTACAGATAGCAAAGGGCCCCTGTCAAATCAGATATCCAAGTTTATGATTTGTTTTGTGGCAGAAAGGTTTGTCTGTCAAATCAATTGATATAGAATTCAGGTTGATTGGAACACTGTTTCCCCAGTCATCTCAATGGCAATAAAAGTGTCCTAATCAACCTGAATTCACCCCTATATCAAGTAACTTTGAAGACATTTTTCTCAGTTCCAGTGTTGGTGTAGTTACTGTGTTTGGCCGCTGTAGAGCAGTGTTGTGCAACTAATATATTTCTATAATCTGGAGTATAGTTGTTGTGATGTACAGTATGTGCATAGTTGGCCTAAATTTGCAAGATTAGAGGGATCAAATACTTGAAAGATATTCTGAGCTTTCTTTGAGATCACTTCAGCTATTTAAATGAGCTTTTTCCACACTAGTATAATATCTCTCTGATATCCCCTTCCTTAAACGGCACCTATGAACAAAACTAACTGTGACTGATTACTTTGCATGTCAGTCAAGCGGCTCTACCTGTCTAAGTGGGTTCTTGGCTGGAATAAGCTGCAAAAAGGTCCTGACCTTCTGCTGTCAGTCAAACCTATCTTATGTAATTGACATAAAATCCATAAAATATGTAATAGTGTTTGTTCAGTGTGTTATCAGAAGGTATGATGAAGATGAGACCCGGATCAGTTGGATTAAATAATAGACAAATGTATTAAACTAAACGAGAAGAGATGCAAATGAAAAGTTTGAGATAGAAAGAATGAAATTATATATATATATATGTATATATATACACACACACACACACGTTACATATGCCAGCTGAGTGCCCATGATCTCCACCAGAGGGCACTCCTACCATCTCCTTTGCTGTCTCATCATGAACTACATTGCCAATAACACATTGCCTGGTCTCATTATGGTCTGATTACTTCCACCTGTGTGTGATTAACTCGTTTATGCTTGCCAATATAAGCCATGTTTGTTCATTCACTCTTTGAAATGTCTTGTTTTTGTTACACTGCAATTCTGAGCACTTATTTCTGGTTTCCATGTTATGGCTTTGCTCTTCTGCCTTTCTCCCGGGACTTCCTTGTCCTTGCCTGTGTCTTGAACTCTTTTGTTACCTGGATAGTTTGCCCTGTAGTTTTGACCCTATGCCTGTTCTTTGGATTACAACTGTGGAATATCCTCAATAAAGCTGCGTTTGGATCTTCAACTGGTTTCTCAAAGCAGTTTAAAAAAACAAAAACAAAAAACATCTACACAGTGCTGTGAAAAAGTATTTGGTCCCATTCTGATTTTTTTTCATTTTTTGCATTGTCACACTTAAATGATTCAGATCATCAAACTAATTTTAAAATTACACAAAGACAACTGCATTTTGTATTTACTCAGGTTTTTAAATGATGATTTCATTTAATAATGGAAAAAAGCTGCCCAAACCTGCCTGGCCCTATGTGAAGGTAATTTCTAAAGAAAAAGTAAGTGTAAAGAACTGCAGGCCTCTCTTGCCTCAGTTAAGGTCAGTGTTCATAATTCAACAATAAAAAAATGACTGGTCCATGGAAGAGTTCCAAGACAAAAGCCACTGCTGACCATGACCAAAAAGAACAGAATCGCTCATCTCACATTTGCCAAAAACATCTTGATTTCCTGCAAGACTTTCGGGCAAATATTCTGTGGACTGATGAGACAAAAGTTGAAATTTTTGGAAGGTCTGTGTCCCGTTACATCTGGCGTAAAACTAACACAGCATTTCCTGGTGGTGGTGGTAGTATGATGGGTCTGGGGCTTCTTTGCAGCTTCAGGACCTGGACGACTTGCCATAATTGATTGAACCATGAGCTCTGCGCTGTACCAGAAAATCCTGAAGGAGAATGTCCGAGCATCAGTTCCTGACCTCAAGCTCAAGTGCACTTGGGTTATGCAGCAGGACAATGATCCGAAACACACGAGCAAGTCCATCTCTGAATTGCTCAAAAAACAAAATTAAAGGGGTCATGAACTGCGTTGTTTTATTGTTTTATAATGTTTCCTGGGGTGCACTTAATGTTAGTATGCTTTTTATGTCATAATTTAGAAATAAAAGGCATTTTTCCTACCCTGATTGTAGCCCTCTGGTTTGAACGCTCTTTTTTAAGGGGTGTATCTGCTGTGAGACTTCAGTGTAAACGCCCACTGCTGTGATTGGATGACATCTTTGCATATGAAATAGCTAAGTATTGCTCTCTCAAAAACTTTTAGCACATTTTTACTATTACAGTTCTCAAGGTTAACTAATCGTGAAAAGTGTTGCATTACATTTAGATCTATGTAAAGCAACACTTTTTATTTAGATCCTGGCATGAAAGGTTGCAGTGATGAGCACTGTAGTCGATCACAGACATGTTGTTAAGAGCATGAAAGCAGTGATCTCGTCTTAATTTCTGTACACTAACGAATGCTTTCATAATAACTAATAGTGCAAACGCATTGTAACTAAGAGATTCGTTGAATAAAATGGGAGTTTTGGCACGAGTCCAGAACTCAGTCACTGATAAATTTGCGCTGTTTGATTGACAGCTCCAGCGATTGTAAAGGGAGTGTTCTTTGATTGCTTTCTTTATATAATTTAATCACCATTTAAATAACAGATTATTTTCATCCTACTAAGAGAAACAATGTGAAGTTGAGCGTTTAGTCACTTGTTTGATGTACTGACACATAGACAACGAACATCTGACTGTACATGAATCATTACATATCAGATCAGGCATTAGAATGAACACAGTTACTGATATGTTGTTGCATTACTGTCGAGTCCATATCGTAAAAGTCCGTTTGCAAAGCTTGCACCGAAATGCCATTGATTTACCAGTGAAATCTTGATAACAAATAAAGCAAGCTCAAGTGAGACATTCACATTGTTAAATATTCCTAGCATTAGGATCCTTTGAAAGGTAATGTTATTTTTAGAGCTGTATCGCTCTTCTCTCCTCCTCGTGTTGCAATGAAGTAGGCGTTGATTTCATCTGCGGAGGCGGCGCAGGCACACTCTCGATAGGCACATTCCAGGATCAGTCGTTTGATGGGCCTGGTGTCAATAAAAGCTTTTATTGGACTAACAAGCAAGTTTTCCGATCTGAAATTTACAGGATATTCTTATACTACGATGACCTCTTATATATAAAAAGCTCAAGGAAAAGGTGATTTCCCAATTCATGACGCCTTTAAGGTTTTGGAGTGGCCTAGTCAAAGTCCAGACTTAAAGGATTAGTCCACTTTTAAATAACAATTTCCTGATAATTTACTCACCCCCATGTCATCCAAGATGTTCATGTCTTTCTTTCGTCAGTCGAAAAGAAATTAAGGTTTTTGAGGAAAACATTCCAGGATTCCAGGGTTGAAGGTCAAAATTACAGTTTCAGTGCAGCTTCAAAAGGCTTTAAACGATACCAGAAGAGGAATAAGGGTCTTATCTAGAGAAACGATCGGTCATTTTTGAAAAAAAATACAACTGCATATGCTTTATAAACACAAAATATCACCTTGCACGTGCTTCCGCTTTCTGTATTCTTCAAAAAGCTTACGCCGTATGTCCTACGCCTTCCCTATTCTACTTAAGGAAAAAAACAAAACTGGCGCCGCGTTCGTTCCGTAAGTAGAATAGGGAAGGCGTAGGACATACAGCGTAAGATCGGTCATTTTTGAAAAAAGATCGTTTCGCTAGATAAGACCTTTATTCCTCGTCTGGTATCGTTTAAAGCCCTTTGAAGCTGCACTGAAACTGTAATTTTGACCTTCAACTGTCTGGAGGCCATCGAAGTCCACTATAAGGAGAATAATCCTGGAATGTTTTCATCAAAAACCTTAATTTCTTTTCGACTGACGAAAGAAAGACATGAACATCTTGGATGACATGGGGGTGAGTAAATTATCAGGAAAATTGTATTTAAAAGTGGACTAATCCTTTAAATTCAATTGAGATCCTGTTTACCAAACAATTCTGCAAAGAAGACTGGGCCAGAATTCCTCCACAGTGACGTGAAAGACTCAGTAATCGCAAACACTTGATTGCAGTTGTTGTCGCTAAGGGTGGCACAACCCGTTATTAGGTTTACACATAAGGCCAGGCAGGTTTGGACACTTTTTCCCCTAATAAATGAAATCATTTAAAAACTGCATTTTGTATTTACTCTGGTTATCTTTGTGTAATATTAAAATTAGTGTGATGATCTAAATCATTTAAGTGAGAGATATGCAAAAAAATAAAATCAGGAAGGGGGTGTCACGATCACCAGTGAGAGTGCCCGTCATTGCCACCAGAGAGCACTCCATCCTGAACTACACACATCATTTGGACTCCATTTCCAATCTACCCTCATACCTTGGACTGATCACCCTGCACCTGCTACCCATTATACAATCACTCACTCACACATAAAAGACACTTGCACCCACACCTCCAAGCAAAGTCTTGTTTAGCACTGTCTGACAATTCTGAGCATTTCCCCTGGATTCTGTATTCTTGTGTTTGACCTTGGACTGTTACTCATTTCTGATTCTCTGCTGCCTGCCTTGACCCTTGCATGTACCTGGATTGTGTATGTTTGCTGCCTGCCCTGATCTCTGACTGCTTTGGGACTCTGATTGTTTGCTGCCTACCCAGATCATTGCTTGTCACCGTTTTTGCCACTGGCCCATCCTTGCTGATATTTTGTCAGTGAACTTGACTTCAATAAAAGCTGCGGATGGATCTTCACTCCGTTTACTCAATCCTTACAGGGGGCAAATACTTTTTTACAGTGCTCTCTCTGTGTGTGTGTGTGTGTGTGTGTGTATTATTTAATGTTTTACATGAACTTACCATACAGGTGGATGTCCAAAGACATAGCAGAAAAAATCCAAAACAACGCCCTGTTATCCTGTGAACTAATAAGATAATGTAATAAGTGAAAATTTGCAAATGTGACCTAACGCACATATTCTTCTACATCCATCTTTGTGAGGACATTCACATTTACCTTACCCATCACAATTTAAACAGGCCTTTAAAGGAGTCTCAGAAAGTAAGGACTGGCAAAAATGTCCTCACTTTACTCCCTTTGTCCTCATTTTGCTGGTCTACAATTTAAACTGGTACTCACAAAGATAGTTGTACAAGTACACAATGAGTGGCATAAAAAAAGTGTTTTGATTTATATTCTAATCATGTTTATATTCTCATTTAATAAACTCCCTACAAACTACTATTTACCTGAAGAATCAGCTGCGGGTGGATCGAACATGGTCACAAATGACGGTTTCCTACAAGATACTGTAGAGTGAGTAGTATCATGGTGAAACTTGCAGCGTTGTTCTGAGGGTGGGATGTTTCCAGACTGCCAAACCTGCTGTGCACATTCACAGTTACATTTATTTTCCCCAGAAGTGTTACATTTTGTGTTACAAATCTCCAGACTGATCACCCTTGTAACACAGCTAGTCATTCTTTTAAAACCTGACCTCATGCTTTCATTACATTGATACATATTTCCTTTCCACATAATCACTGTTTGAAAATACAAGATTATAGTAACATGTTATACGAACATATGGTTTTCCTCAAATTGGATTAAAAAATTAGCATTCAAAAGTGAAGATATTTCTTTTTCTTTCTTTTTTTACACAACCTCTTGGACAGATTTCTCAATACTTAGGTCATTTTTCAAAATTCAGTCTATGTGGGCTAAACTGTGTATCATTGCTTTGGCACATAATACATTAACCCCCAGTTTCACTAGTCCTAGACTAAAATGCATGTTTGAGCTGTTTCAACTGAAAAGATGGCTATCGCTAATGTGCCTTTCCTGATTTTTTTTCCTCCTGCCTTGCCCCGGTGAGCCCGCTATGCTGTTCAGCACATGAATTTGGATATTTATTATTATACATTATTATTATTATTATTATTATTATTATTGATGTTACAGCGAATGCTCGGCCGTAGAGCTGTACTGCTTCACTGCCTCGGTACAGGTGGACAACGAATTTTCTACTCATTGCCTAACAAAGGTACGACATATAAGGATGCAGATGATGGATCAAAAGCCTACTTTGTGCAAAAACTAACACTGTAGCTGAAGACTTTTATTGATCTCACACTGGACAGAGCTGTTACGATAGCAAGTCAGACTGAATCTGCAGCCAATCAGGCTAAATCCATTTCAAACTCCTGCCAAGTTACCATTCAAATTATATTGTGAACTACTATTTTGAAAAGGAAGTCTGAACTGTTGTGTAATGCAGAATGTGTGTGAGAACGGAAGTGACGAGTAAACAAGACGGACGAAGTTTGCTACTCCTGTCTCGTGTGCCTCATTGTTTAATAACTGACAGACACCACACTTTTCTCACTTAGACATCAACTTAATACATAATATCCTGAATATACTGCAATACTGAATAAGACAGCAATTTCTACAATAATACCATATCAAAACAATTAGATGTGGCTGAACCCCTACACAGGTGTTAGTCTTTAAATGTCATTACCATGAACTATACAAAAGGGGACAACTTAGGAATAATTTTGTACTGTAAAATGTAAACCTTTACTATAGTGAATTCTCAACAGTGGAGAGTGTCATTCTCTGGTGTTCTGGAAGAATGACTTTATTCGAGTAATGTATGAAGTGTTTTGGTAGTTTTACACATCATAAATCCACCCTCCTCTATTGTGAATGAAGTGCTGTGTGCAGTTTGGAATGTCTGCTTATTTGCAAGCGTAAATAAAGAACTGGTTGTTTGAATAAGTATTAGAATAAGTAATCCTTGAAACACTCTCTCTATATAAAGGCTACTGTTTATGTGTTTGAGGAGCAGAGAATACTGTTTTAGTCTATTATTGATCATCAAGTCATAGCCAATACTGTCTTAAATAGCCTGTTGCAGCACATCATCTTCTAGGACATGAGATTTTGGACCAATTACAGAAAAACTGAGTGCCCACAAACTTTATAACGTACATTATAACCTGTAAGTTGATAAACATAATGCGGTGCCTTGGGTGTGGCTGTTCTAATGGTGGGAAAAAAACATATCCGACTCCATTTGAGCTTGAGTTTGTTGGAATGTTAATAATATAACGACACATGCAAGTGTCTGACCATATAAAGCAACACTTTTTTTTTTTTCTCCTGAAAAGTAGTGGTTAGTGGTGGTTCTTTATCAGTTAATAAAGTATGAATAAAACAACACATGGATTCTGCTTGGTTAAACTATCTCACTATAGTTGAGTTTATATGCCTAGAAATACCTATAGTATTTGTTTGAACATTTTGGAATTGAATAAATGAAAGAATGAAACACTAGTCAGAAATCCTGATGGCGTTTTCATTTTGAATTAGTTCCCTACAGAGAGATGTTTGGGGGTTATTATGGGGGCCCAAAAATGTATTTTGCCTATGTCACAATATATATAATATACTACAATACTACTTTTGCTGTTGCTGCAGATTATCCCCTGGTTTCACAGACTAGACTAAACTAGGCTTAGACTAAAATGCATGTTTGAGTCGTTTTAACTACAGCAGCTTGCATTGACATATCTTAAAATATGTTTTGTCTCAAGATGCACAGCAGTATTGTTTTTTTCCTATAGCATTGACTTTTTAAAAAAATGGGATATTGCAGTATTTATTATAAATGATTTATCCATGCACTTTTCTTTAATCAAAATATCGCCCCCTCCCTCCTGCAGCGACTTCTCTTCTCTGATGACGCGTTTTACGGTGCGAGGGCGGGACAACCTGTCACTCACATGAGCTCACAGCAGTAGCAAACCACAGTGCACAGCACACACTGTAGATTTTCTGCATGTGCACAAATGACCTACTTTCAGGCCACTTTTATCGAATCAACATCCAACCTAGTCACAACAATGTTTGTCTTTTTTTTAAGCATTGAAGCACTGAGTAATTTTAAACCTAAGGACTGTGGGGACTATATATCATGTTTTGATTAATGTAAATATTCATGTATTTTGCTTATTGTTAGCATTTGTTAGTATTCTACTCCAAACACAGCCCCAGCCTCAAGCAGTTTTGTTAAAATGTTTGATTGATTCATTAGAAAAGATTCAAATTAAAAGAGTGAATCAATTGTAAATCTGACTAGAGCTAATTCTGATCTTAACCTGTTAAAAAAAAATACTAGACTTGATTAGTTTAAATAAGAAATAGGTAATATCGCTTAAGTAACTTGAAATTTAATTGTATTGACATTAAATTAATATTAATGATAATATTACATGACAATGTGTGTCATTACTTCACATTTAGTGGTGGTTCTTTATCAGTTGATACAGAATGAATAAACTGACACATGGATTCTGCTTGGTTAAACTATCTTACTATTGTTTATATGGCTAGAAATTCCTATAGTATTTGTTTTCACATTTTTGAATTGAATAAATTAAAGAATTAAACGCTAGTCAAAAATCCTAATGGAATTTTAA
This sequence comes from Anabarilius grahami, assembly GCA_003731715.1. Lineage (NCBI taxonomy): Eukaryota > Metazoa > Chordata > Actinopteri > Cypriniformes > Xenocyprididae > Anabarilius > Anabarilius grahami. The sequence goes on from RJVU01068486.1 coordinate 1,610,539, forward strand.
TTTCAAATTAGTTCCCTACTGAGAGATGCTATTTAAAAAAATGACGAGGAATTTTGATTTTTATATATATATATATATTATATCCTATATAGGGTGAATTCAGGTCCATTGGGACACTTTTTGCCATTGAGAAGACTGGGAAAATGTGTCCCAATCAATCTGAAGTCAGCCTATATATATATACAGTACCAAAGTTTGGAAACATTACTATTTTTAATGTTTTTGAACAAAGTCTCTTATGCTCATTAAGGCTGCATTTATTTCATAATAAATACAGAAAAAAACAATAATATTGTGAAATATTATTACAATTTAAAATTATGGTTTTCTATTTTAATATACTTTAAAATATAATTTATTCCTGTGATCAAAGCTGAATTTTCAGCATCATTACTCCAGTCTTCAGTGTCACATGATCCTTCAGAAATCATTCTAATATGATGATTTGATCCTCAGTTATTATCAATGTTGGAAACAGTTGTGCTGCTTAATATTTTTTTGGAAGCTGTGATACTTTTTTTTTCAGGATTCATTGATGAATAAAATGTTAAAAAGAACAGCATTTATTCAAAATATAAATCTTTTCTAACAATATAAATCTTTACTATCACTTTAATTTTAATTTAACACATCCGTGCTGATTAAAAGTATTAATTTATTAAAAAAAAAAAGAAAGAAAAAAAATTACTGACCCCAAACTTTTGAACGGCAGTGTATATTGTTACAAAAGATTTCTATTTTAAATAAATACTGATATTTTTTTGGATTTTTATTCATCAGAGAATCCTGAAAAAGCATCACAGGTTATAAAATAATATTAAGCAGCACAACTGTTTCCAACATTGATCATAAATCATCATATTAGAATGATTTCTGAGGGATCATGTGACACTGAAGACTGGAGTAATGATGCTGAAAATTCAGCTTTGCATCACAGAAATAAATTATATTTTAAAGTATATTAAAATAGAAAACCATAATTTTGAATTTTGAATAAACAATATTATTGTTTTTTCTGTATTTATTATGAAATAAGTGCAGCCTTAATGAGCATCAGAGACTTCGTTCAAAAACATTAAAAATAGTAATGTTTCCAAACTTTTGACTGGTAGTGATATATATATATGTATATATATATGTGTGTGTGTGTGTGTTACAGTCAATATTCCAAAACTAAGAGTTCTGATCATAGCAAACAATATTAAATAGACTAAGACTCGAAGAAAAAAGAACTCCTGTTTAAATTCCTTTAGAATGACTAAGAAAAAAGGAGATAGAAATGAGTGCTTGCATTTTAAATTAATTGTATGATTCTCATGATTTTATTCTATATTACTGTGCAGCCTTCACATAAATTGCTGTACAGCCGCACTTTCTGTGTTCATCCATCTCAACCAGTGCCTGTGTGTGGTGGGGGGCGTTTGAAGTGGCGAAAGTACGGGTCTATTTCCACTGGCTGTGGAGAAGGGGAGGGTCTTTATTACCCCCGGACCGAGACTGAATCAGTTCAGTACAGTTAGAGCCGGAGACAGACGCCACATCGGCAAAAAACAGACGCGCATCACGACGCGCGACTGGAAAACAAGACGCCGGATAACGGTGACGCGGTTATAATGTATTACTGATGTCGATTCCGCTACTGTAGTGGTTCTCCAGTACCACAGAACAACATAAGCAAAGGGATTTCTCAAACGGTCGAGACTGATGGACGCACAAACGGATGGGATACTGTGAACGTTCGCGATGTTTTTCTGAGGACCGAGGGAGAATCTGCGCACTGCAGTAACGCTACATTCCACAACGCACACGACTGCACGGTGGATGTGATGGATATTGGATATCTGTCGGCAAACGAGGAGATCTCATCTGGGTTTTCATTAAGAACAAAGTTTGCTTGCATGAAAACATCATTTGAATTGTTCTTGTGCGTGCTCATTTACTGTGATTGAGTGGCTCAAGCCGCTCTATCCTTCAACAGATGAGAAGCAACCAGTTCCTACAACTTCAGTTGTCTGCTCTAGGGGAAAAGAATGGTGTTTATGACCGAAATCTCAAAACATATCGGAATCATCCCACGAAAATAGTCACCCAGCCTGGAATCGTAATGAAAGTGTTGCGGAGGAAAAGAATTGTACTGTTTATAGCGTATTTTCTGCTGTTAGTTCTCACCATGCTGAACTTGGCTAACTACAGATGGACTAAAGAACCTCAACAGTGTAATCTCCAGATGAGAAGCACTCCGTATCAGGGAAGGTCAGATATCAGATTCCTTTACAGACCATCTCTTGCTAAGAAGAGACAGCTTGTCTATGTTTTGACCACATGGAGGTCCGGCTCATCATTTTTTGGAGAGCTATTTAATCAACACCCAGAGGTTTTCTTCCTGTATGAACCTATGTGGCACATCTGGCAGAAGCTGTACCCGGGTGACGCCGTGTCCTTACAGGGAGCAGCGAGGGACATGCTGAGCTCGTTGTACCGCTGCGACCTTTCGGTTTTTCAGCTGTACAACAGCCCTGGGAGCAAAAACTTCACCTCCCTTGGACTTTTCGGGGCCACGCTTAATAAAGTCATCTGCTCGTATCCTCTTTGCTCAGCTTATAGAAAAGAAGTCGTCGGGATGGTGGATGACAAAGTGTGCAAGAAATGTCCTCCACAAAGCCTCCAGCTCTTGGAGGAAGAATGCTTGAAGTACAACACTATCGTCATAAAAGGGGTCCGGGTTTTGGACGTCAATGTTTTGGCGCCGCTTATGGAGGATCCGTCTTTGGATCTGAAGGTGATTCATCTTGTGCGAGATCCCAGAGCCGTGGCCAACTCCAGGATCAAATCCAGGCACGGCCTGATTCGTGAGAACTTGCAGGTGGTCCGAAGCAGGGATCCCAAACTCCGTCGGATACCCTTTGTGGATCCCGGTCACAAAATTAGCAAAAAAGATGGTGCAGATTACCATTCGGTTGGAGCTATGGAGGTCATATGTGACCGGACGTACAGGAGCCTGAGGACTGCCTTAAATCCGCCCGACTGGCTGAAAGGGAAATACCTGGCGGTACGCTACGAAGATCTGGTGGATAACCCTGTCAAAACACTCCGGAATGTTTATAAATTTGCCAATCTCAGTGCCAACCTTGACATTGAGTCTTTTGCTCTTAACATGACGAATGGCACAAGCTCTTCCTCAAAGCCATTTATTGTGTCGGCCAGGAACGCGACACAGGCGGCCAGTGCGTGGAGAACAGTGTTGAGTATTCAACAGATAAAACAAGTAGAGGAGTACTGCCATCATTCAATGGCCATCCTGGGTTATGAACGTGTAAGAACAGCTGGAGAAGCAAAAGACCTGAGTAAATCTTTATTGACTGCCTGTAAACTGTGACAGAGTTCTTGCACTAGAGATAGCGTTCAAATTCCCAACTGAAAAGGAGGACCAGCTCAGTAACTGAGGATTTGTTTGTTCAAATCAAGGATTTCTCAATCACTTTCGGGAATGTCATAGCTCGTTGTGGTCATTTAATAGCACTGTTTGTTTTCTAAATGAAACTGTAGATGTTTGATACAGCAGCATCTGTGAACCACAGCTGGAAAATTTATATTGTACAAAACAAATGTTGCATTTCCCGTTTTTCCCCCTTAAATGGATGCTTAAGGTTGTTTGGAATGTTTTTGAGTATCAGTTCATTTGCTGTATGTAAAATTAAGAAATGAGAATGGAAAATGAGCAACAAAAATACCGATCAATGCAGTTAGTGCAGGTAATGCTATTTCTTTAGAATCAATTCAAAGACAATCATTAAAGTTCACAATGAATGCCAGTGTTATATGTTATGTAAGGCATATTTCTCATTACCAAATAAAATGTTAAAGCAATTCTTTGCAAAATCTTTAAGGCTACGTTTAATTATGCTGCTTAGTTCCAGTCTTATTTTGTCAAGAAAGCCTAAACATTAGGCTATAATTATAGCATTTTAATAGAGTAAATAAAAAATGAACATAAAATGGTTCAGTTTTAGTTAAAGATCTAGCTTCATTCTTTTGACATTTTATCATATGCTTCACCAAAACTTGGAAGTTCGTTCAGTGCACACTGTGGGGCTTCAAAGTCATATATTGGTTTAAAATATAATATTGATCTGCATTTGTTATTCTGGGATGTCATGGGGTTGAGAGAACACTGATGCTATGAAACTTGGATTCAAACAGGGTGTCACTTGTATACCGTTGATTGGTAAGAGACTGGTTTAATGGAGTAAAGTGACTAGTAATATAACCACTACACAAAGGGCTGATAGTTACAGAGATAAAGTCACCCCTAATTGTCTGATTTCAATCTGCAAACTGCTTTCAATGCTAAGAATTTAAAGAATTAGTTCACTTCAGAATTAAAATGCCCTCATATTAACTCTCCCCCATGTCATCCAAGATGTTCATGTCTTTCTTTCTTCAGTCGAAAAGAAATTAGCAAAAAAGATGGTGCAGATTACCATTCGGTTGGGGCTATGGAGGTCATATGTGACCGGACGTACAGGAGCCTGAGGACTGCCTTAAATCCGCCCGACTGGCTGAAAGGGAAATACCTGGCGGTACGCTACGAAGATCTGGTGGATAACCCTGTCAAAACACTCCGGAATGTTTATAAATTTGCCAATCTCAGTTTTAGTTAAAGATCTAGCTTCATTCTTTTGACATTTTATCATATGCTTCACCAAAACTTGGAAGTTCGTTCAGTGCACACTGTGGGGCTTCAAAGTCATATATTGGTTTAAAATATAATATTGATCTGCATTTGTTATTCTGGGATGTCATGGGGTTGAGAGAACACTGATGCTATGAAACTTGGATTCAAACAGGGTGTCACTTGTATACCGTTGATTGGTAAGAGACTGGTTTAATGGAGTAAAGTGACTAGTAATATAACCACTACACAAAGGGCTGATAGTTACAGAGATAAAGTCACCCCTAATTGTCTGATTTCAATCTGCAAACTGCTTTCAATGCTAAGAATTTAAAGAATTAGTTCACTTCAGAATTAAAATGCCCTCATATTAACTCTCCCCCATGTCATCCAAGATGTTCATGTCTTTCTTTCTTCAGTCGAAAAGAAATTAAAGTTTTTGAGGAAAACTTTTCTCCATATAGTGGACTTCACTGGGGTTCAATGGGTTGAAGGTCCAAATGTCAGTTTCAGTGGAGCTTCAAAGAGCTCTACATGATCCCAGATGAGGAATAAGAGTCTTATCTAGTGAAATTATTTGTCGTTTTCTAAAAAAAATAAACATTTAAATAGCTTTTAACCACAAATGCTTGTCTTGCACTGCTCTGTGATTACGCATTACGTAATCATGTTAGAAAGGTCACACGTGACGTAGGCGGAAGCACCGCGGTAGGGCGAAAAACTAATTTTATCCTCCAACATTGTTGTTTTACCTTTTTTTGTAAAGGCCTTTTGACTTAGTCTTTGCACGTTCACTTTGTAGACACTCGATAGGTGCTTCCGCCTACGTCACGTGTGACCTTTCCAACGTGATTACGTAATGCGTGGAGCATC
>RJVU01068486.1:1616192-1651034 GCA_003731715.1 Anabarilius grahami
TCTTATTCCTCGTCTGGGATCATGTAGAGCTCTTTGAAGCTGCACTGAAACTGACATTTGGACCTTCAACCCGTTGAACCCCAGTGAAGTCCACTATATGGAGAAAAATCCTGGAATGTTTTCCTCAAAAACCTTCATTTCTTTTCGACTGAAGAAAGAAAGACATGAACATCTTGGATGACATGGGGGTGAGAAAATGATCAGGAAATTTTAATTATGAAGTGAACTAATCCTTTAAGGCCCGTTCACACCAAGGACGATAACGATAAAAATATAGTTTTAAAAATCGTTCTAAATATAAAAGAATAGCAGAATACCATCCCACAACTATAATGATAACAGGACCGAAAAAAGACATCACTTTCAGAGTGATTTTTTTCCAGCTGATGAACAAAAACATTGACAGCCAATCAGAATCCATCCTGTTTTAAAGAGCTTGAGCATTTAAAGCAACAGACGACAAAACTACAGTGCGTACTTAGAATAAACAGAATGATATCGTCCGCTGGTGTGGACCCTAATATAGTTATTCTTGGCANCTCTTGGCAGGGCCGTGCACAGACATTTTAAGGGGCAGTGGCCCAAACCAAAAAAAAGGGGGTGGGGGGGATGTTGGGGTGTAGGGTGCTTGTTAATACAGATTATTCATTTGTTACAAATATCCAAATAAAAGAGAAGACCGCACCTTCACTTTGACTCTTTTGAGGCAATATCATCTTAAAATAGTGAATAACACATCTTTTACAATCATATTGTGAAAATATTTTTTGGGTTAGTGCCAATTCAATTTATGTTGTTGTCTAATTGAATTTATGTTGTTGTAATTACTCTTTCACTCACATAATTTAATCTCGGTCTTTAGCATATTTCTAGCATATTCCGTTACTCTTAGCCAACGGTCTTCCCTGCCACTGTCTGATTTGGCTGATGCTCTCCTTCATCTTAAATAGAAGTATTAGACATTTAATTTAATATTACAGAGCACCGTGTTTCAAATTATTATCCAAGTGACATATCAGTAAGATTTCAGTAAAATTAAAATTTTTCTCATATCTGTTTAGATAACTATCAATCTCCGACAGGTTTGTTCAATAGTTTGACAGGGTAAATTGGGTACATTATTGGGTAAATTGGCAGCAAACAGGTATTTGAAGCTGTTGGAGTCTCAAGAACTTCTTCATGCAGGCTGGCAGTCGGTTTACCTCCCTTACGAAAATTAACCAGGGTTTTATTATAGTAAAAACATGGTTTCTGGTGTATTGATTACCATTTGCATACAAATGCTATAGTTAAACTATGGTTTTTGTAGCAGAATTATGGTTAATTTGTGGATACCATGGATTAACTAAAATAACCATGTTTTTATTTTTATAGTAAAACCATGGTTAATTTCCGTAAGGAGTTTAGAATCAATGCCTTTTTTTTTGGCATTGTTTTTTGTCTACCAAGTAGGCCAGCAACAGCAAATTTGGCGTTATTTATATTATATAAGATCGGGTAAAATAATTTGATTAGACACATATTAAAATTCTCTTCCAAGAACGTGGATGTTCTGTACAAGTTATTAGCGCTATTAGAAGAACAGGAGCAAAACATTACCGACCGAAATACAAAAACAAACTACCAAATGACTAATTCCTCAAACAAACCACTGTCTGTATGTGGATTATAATGCATCTACCTGACAATGGGACGAACTTCTGGAACTGTCATCTCCACACACTTGGGACCACATTTTGGACTTCTTTACAGCTTTCATATTAATCAAAATTAATAGATGTTAAATAGGACCCTGTCTAATTGGCCTAAGGGGTTCTGTAAGAAACAAACGGCTTCAGCTAAACTTGGTAGTGCTGACTACAAACACATGCTGTGTCATATTAAGACGTGTTGTACACAGGAACACGGTTTATTCCCCATGTGACTGGGTACCATAGCATCTCTCTGCTTGCCTCTGACGATGTCTTGTGCAGTTGCCATGACAACAGCTCAAGGAGGTGCAGCTATTATTTGTGTAAGAACTGAAGCAGGTGGTGAAGTCTCAACCTTATGAGAAAGAGAGACAAAGAAAGAGATGCTGTATGCACACTCGTGTTGAATTAGCAGGTACATGGTGCTACACTATTGGTGACATCATCACGTGTTGGAATTGACCATGTTATGACTGGGTTATGTAGCTTTGTAGATGTGATGCTTCTGATATTGTTGTGATTGTAGTTTTTGCATTGTGTCTCTTTCACAGCATGGAGGATGTTCACTGATTCAGGATTCACAATTGACTCTGAGTTGATTTGGCATCATGCACAGGATACTGAATTTATTTAGGCCTACTTCAGAATGACAGGAACAGGAATGTCCTCAATTGCAAGCCAAATTTTCATTTTATGATACATTTTTTTTTCTCTCTCTCAGCTGGTTAGATATACTTCTCAAATCTCACTGTCAAATGTTTCAACACTGCCATCAGATTTTAATTTTTTCATTTGGCACCACAAACATATTATTTTAAAGGGATAGTTCAGCCAAAAAATGAAAATTCTGAAAAAAATAATCTACTCAGATTGTTCCAAACCTGTATAAATTTCTTTCTACTGTTGAACACTAAAGAAGATATTTTGAAGAATGACGGTAACCAAACTGTTGATGGGATCCATTGACTTAATTGACTAAAAAAAAAAAAAAAAGTCAATGTCAACTGTTTGGTTACCGTCATTCTTCAAAATATCTTCTTTTGAGTTCAGCAGAAGAAAGAAATTCATACAGGTTTGGAACAACTTGAGGGTGAGTAAATGATGACAAAAGTTTCGTTTGTGGTGCCGAATGACAAAATTTAAATCTTATGGCAGTGTTGAGTGATTTGACAGTAAGATTATCCAGTAAGACTATCCCCTTAAAGGATTAGTTCACTTCACAAATCAAATTTCCTGATCATTTACTCTCCCCCATGTTATCCAATATGCTTATGTCTTTCTTTCTTCAGTGGAAAAGAAATGAAGGTTTTTGAGGAAAACATTCCAGGATTTTTCTCCATATAGTGGACTTCACTGGGGTTCAACGGGTTGAAGGTCCAAATGTCGGTTTCAGTGCAGCTTCAAAGAGCTCTACATGATCCCAGACGAGGAATAAGAGTCTTATCTAGCAAAACAATGTCATTTTCTAAAAAAATAAAAAATTATATACTTATTAACCACAAATGCTCGTCTTGCACTGCTCTGCGATGCTCCCGAATTACGTAATCATGTTGGAAAGGTCAAGGTGGAAGTACCGCAGTAGGGCGAAAAACTCATTTTCAACTTCAAAATCGTCCGACATCGTTGTTTTACATTTTTTTTTGTCAAGGCTGTTTGACTTAGTCTTTGCACGTTACACTGGATCGGTACTTCCGCCTACCTTTCCAACATGATTATGTAATGCGTGGTGCATCACAGAGCAGTGCAACACAAACATTTGTGGTTAAAAAGTATATAATTTTTAATTTTTTTAGAAAATGACATTGTTTTGCTAGATGAGAATCTTATTCCTCGTCTGGGATCATGTAGAGCTCTTTGAAGCTGCACTGAAACTGACATTTGGACCTTCAACCCGTTGAACCCCAGTGAAGTCCACTATATGGACAGTTATACGTAGAAAAATCTTGTTTTAAGAACAAGTAATTTGTGGTTCAGGAAATACAAATTGGTTAATACTCAAAAGGCAAATGTTTCAGCATAATTTGTTTTTATTTAAATACAAATTATGCAAAAACATTTGCCTTAATTATTGAATAATTCCATAATGCCAGAATTATAGAATTAGCATAAATATCTAAAAATGGAGAAATGCTTAAATCAAGGTTATCTTTTCTATTTTATTGTTTTATATTTCAGTGCTTAGATATTTATTCTAGTTTCAAGAATTACTTTTTGATTGTGCATATACCACTGATATTTGATTTTAGGACATTTTTGCTATATTTAAGTTTTTTTTCCTGTTTTAAGAAAAGCATTTTTACCAACACAAAGATCTTCTGCATCCGCAGTGTTACCCCCACCCTCCATCAATGTAAATGAGCCTGAACTTGAGTCTACAGGGGTCAAATGGACCATATCCAATGACCCATGCAATCAAAGGAAGTCCTTTCCGTCAATGGAAATAACCCAATGTTGTAAATGAGACACCAAATCTGGGGCGGGGGTTAAAAAGAGCCTCATGTAAGGTTTGATTATTCTCCCAGGTGAGATGAAGGTAAGGTTGTCAGTTACACTGCCCATTTACATTAGAGTAATGTTCAGAGTGCTTTTAAAACCCTTAAGCCTTGCTGCTCAGTTTCCACTAAGACAAAGGCAAACTACATCCACACAAAAAAAACAACAACATTTGTATGAAAGGAAGGTGAACTGAATCTAGTCATGCTCTCAGTCCTTCTACAATAACAAGCACTGATGAAGCACTGATTAGATTATTTATATAGATTACTTATTTTGTGTCGTGAAAATGATACTTTGTGATTGTGTATTGTACTAACCACAATTGAAAATATGCTGAAATGTCTGAAAAAAGTGCACTTTTGATTGCACTGTTGTGATATTAGTACTAAGAGTTTTGAAAATATAACACTTACTTGTGAAAATTGCACAAAAGCAATTAAAAAAAATAAAACCTGTAAGATATATAGGCCTGTATGCAAAGTAGAAGAATTGTTCTTTTTATTTGTGTAATAACATTTTTGTATGATTTTTCAAATATTATATTATATTATATTATAAGGGCTGTCAAGCAATGAAAAGTTTTAAATAAATTAATTACATAACTTGGCGATTAATTAATTTAATTGCACATCAATTTTGACTGAGAAATTACCCCCAAAAGATAATTTGAAGTCATTATTGTGTAAAGCATCAAATAGACATTACAAAAAGTAGCTTCAGAAAGAAACATAAACAACACACATATAACTGAATAGTTATTTCATACAGTGCATGCAATCTTTGACAAACTGGATGACTGATGGCAGATAGATACATGTGCGTTCACGGTTATTCCTCATGGTTCATGGTGCTCTGTGTGATATTGAGAGTACAGAAACAGATGAACACTGCTGAACAGAATCAGGCAACTGAAACAGTTCATTTGGAAATGAGTCATCGAAGTGTCAAACCGTCTTCATGAGAGCTAAGCTCTGTGAAAAGCCTGCTTCTATTTCTGTCCACTGCCGCAGCCGCACTACTGACAAATAGACACTTGTTCATCCGTTTAGGTTTTTTTAAGGACGGATGCATCAAGTGTTGGCAATTACTCCTTAAAGCACAAACTGGTTTAGTTACAGCTATTACAGACTTTAAAACAGATTAGGCCAAGGATGGGGAAATAAGTTCAAAAGGACTAATAATTACTAAATGGCTCACAGGCCTGCAGTACTTCTCTTGTGAAGCTGAAACACGTCTACCTAAAGCAATGTTCTTCACCACGGCAGGAATAACAACACTCGAGGAGAATGAATGGTATTGCCGATGTAAACGAAGTGTTTCTGAACAGAATGTCAAATCCAGAGTTTGTTTTGAGAAGAAAGAAAACCAGGGATAAGGGTAGGAACATGGTTTGGGAGCTAGACTTGGCAAGGTCTTGAGTTGAAAGCCATCTAAAGGTTAAATAAATATTTTCCCTAGGGACGATTTTTCTTTTTTTTTTTTCTTCTTCATTTTTTTCAGACACAAGGGTCTCAGCAGGTTCCTTGTCAGAATATAAACAGCTTTTTGACAAATCTTATCTGACAGGATGTCCCATATAGCTTCAGCTACTGGCACAGCCCTTCCAGCTTTAAATGAGAGACTTTTTCTGCTGTTTACATCTTGGCAATTGGCAATACAACCGAATGTGACAGAGTATTGACAGCTAACAAGGATGGCCACCTTTAGCCATGTGGAACCTTTGAAACAAACCAAACTCACTAGTATAATTTGCCCACTGACAATGGGTCTCACATACGCACATTTGAACTTCTCATGAAAACTTTCTGCCTAATTCATAACACGTGCGTACAGACATGAATCTGTTCTAAAAGGGTTAGTTCACCCCAAAATGAAATTTCTGTCATTTATTACTCACCCTCATGTCGTTCCAAACCCATACTTCGTTCATCTTCAGAACACAAATTATGATATTTTTGATGAAAGCAGAGGTGTTTTTTTTAATCTCCCATAGAAAGAAACGTGATTACCATCATCAAAGGTCCAGAAAGGTATTAAAGACATCGTTAAAACAGTCATGTGACTGCAGTGGATCAACCTTAATGGTTATGAAGAGACGAGAATACATTTTGTGCGCAAAAACAAAAAAAATAATGACTTTATTCAACAATATCTTCTCTTCTGTGTCATTCTCATACGTTGTTTACGTCCAGCGCTTCCAGGTTTTACGTCAGAACGCCGACTCTTTATTGGCCGGCTCCTGCGTCAGCATCAGACGCATGCGTCGTGCTGATCACGTGATCAGCTTTGGCCAATACAGAGTCGGCGTTCTGACGTAGAACCTGGAAGTGCTGGACGTTTCACATTCATTTCACATTGTACACGTTTGGCAATGCAATGCGGGGTTAACATGGCAAAAGTCGTGCTAAGCAGCTCCGGAGCAGGGTTTCATAACCCAGAATAAAAAACGGTGCTAACCCCGCTTCTAAATTACATATCTAAATCTTAATTTCCAACTTCAATACGATACTGAAAAATACCCATTTTCGATTTACCACAGGGAAAACTGCCATATATGCCGCCATACAAATACTTTTTCTCATAATTTTTGGATAATTTGGGTCATTTTGTCGTAATAGCTCACACACAGCACAGGGAGGCTTTACCTGAATTGTTGAACTACATTTACAAAAAAAGACAAATAAACGAGTTTATATCCGACAATTCTGAGAAAAAATACAGAATAACGAGTTTATATCTGATTTTTTTCCCCCCTCAGAATTGGTGGATATAAACTCGGAATTGCAAGAAAAACAGTCAGAATTGAGAGATTTAAACTTGAAATTACATTTTTTATTCTTTTATTTCAATGCCTTCAATAGACTGCTACTGCAGAACTGTAATTTTCTGCCACCGGGTAGGCTCTGCCCACAAAAAACATCATCACTGATTGCAAACACCCGAATGGCCTATTGCTAAAATTACATGTGACCTTTATACAGTGCATACCATTGGAAAGACTATCCACCCTGACTAAGTTCTACTAAAAGCATGTTACTTTTTCTATGAAACTGATGAACGTGACTGGGGCAACATTTTATGCTGGTTCTTGCACTTATTGCAGAAGTTTGAAAATAAAATGTCGGGTTAATGTGCTAAAAGGCCAGATTCAAACAAAAAACAAAACTTAAAATTATAACAATAACTATGATATCAACAATGACATCCTCACCAAAGAACGATAATGTTCTGTTTATTATAAGCAAGCTGCTGCAGTTTTGTTTGCAATACGCACTTTTTATGGCAGGATGAATTCTGATTGGCTCTCTATGTTTTAATAATTTTTAACAGTTGGAAAACAAAATCTCTCTGAAAGTGATCCTGACTATATTGTTCATCTGCGCCTCGTTTTACCATGGATTATTATTAGAGCGATTTTTAAAACTTTGTTTAATAGTTATCATTAGTTATGGTTCTTGGTGTGAATGTTTATTTAGTCTTTCATTCAAAATATTCACAAAAAATTGCCTTAAAGCAAAAAAATATAACCTGAATTTAAATGATAAAAAAAGAAGAAAATTAGATGTAAAATAAAATATTTGGTCCCACTTTATATTAGGTGTTCAAGTACTTACACCAATCAGTCAATCAATAAATAAAATTGTGTTGTATTGCCAACCACTTTTGCTGCTATAGAGATGGGATACGGGTAAGGACAGGTAATTACAAATATAATTACATACAGGTATTTTTTTTTAAATAAAAGTACAATGTAAAAACATGTATGTACACAATAAATGCACTGTATCAAATAATGTTACACTTTATTTTACGGTGTCTGTATTACAGTGTAATTATACATTAAGTACTGAGTAATAATTATCTACATGTACTTAATATAAGATTATACACTCTAAAAACTGCTGGGTTAAATATGGACAAAACCAGGGATTGGGTTGTTTTCACCCAGCCATTTTTTCAACCAATTTTGGATTTATTTTTTTAGCCAGCAATATAGTAATATAGTAAAAGGCGTGTTTTTGCTCACCCCCAAATAGGGGCAAATTTGTGGGGTATTTTAAGCTGAAACTTGACCAGACCAGAGACTTATATTACATCATGTGAAAGAGGGCATAATAGGTGCCTTTTAACCCAACCTGCTGGGTTTGTCCATATTTTATTTTTTTAACCCAGCATTTTTTAGAGTGTAGGATTAGGATGTGGTCAAGGTTAGTTGCATTTAATTATGCACAATTTAAAGTAAGTACTGTATTAACCATATGTAACATGTAACAAGGACACTGTAAAATAAAGTGTTACTGCTTTTTATTTTACAGTCCTGTTCCACATATACTATGTACCTATTATAGTAATTACAATAACTCAACAATAACTAGGTACTAACCCTGAACCCACTCCTAAATCTAACCTTAACCTATGCAGCTACCTGACATTGATCAGTACATTCTTAGGTGAGAACGCTGTAAACATTTTGGTTCTGGTTCCGTGTAACGATTCCGGTTCCGATTCCAGCTCCATTAAAATTTTTTTTTTTTTAAAAAAGGTAAGAAATAGGGTTGGGTATCATTTGAATTTTAATGCTTCCGATTCTTCTTATCAATTCCTAATTTCGATTCCAATAAATAAATAAAAAACTTGGATAGGTAACACTTTATTTTACAGTGCCGTAGTTACACATTACTACATGTTCTTACTATAGAAATAACAGTAAATTATGCATAATTACAAGTAACTAACCCTAAACCAAACCCTAACCCTAATTGTAACTCTACAGTAAGTACATGTAGTTAATTAATAGTACTGAGTACTTATTTGAGTAATTACAATGTAACTACGGCACTGTAAAATAAAGTGTAACCCTTAGATATCATTCACATTTATTTTAAGTCTTATTGCAAAACATTTCAATGTAGCTGAATATCGTGAACAAAAATCAATAGGCTAAAAACAAAAATACCATAGCAAAAACAACTAGCTTAAGTAATATAAATTTCACGCATTATTAAAGACAAGTAAACACTCAGTAATTGACAATTAGTAATCACAACAAATAAACACAACTGAACAAATTTTACAATTGAAGTAAACAGTGTTTTAAGATTTTCAGGTATTCAGGTTCAGAAACTAATCAAATGTAAAATAACACTGCACTTAAATACAATTTACATTACAAATATATTTACAAAAGTTATTCAATTTCTTTTTTGTCTTTTGTTGTTTGATTAGTGTTATTGACGGAAGAAGGAATGTTAGGCTGCTGTCACTTTAAGAGGAAAAAGTGCAAAAGACTTGCGTGCCGTTTTCTGTGCTGAACGCATGTGTAACAGTATAGGTTTAAAATCACATTAAAATCATTTTTTCTGTGAGCGCGCTTTGAATGTGTGTGCAGCACGGAAAACTCAACCTGGTCTCATAGGAAAGACATACCTGTGTGGAACATTTTCGCGAAAATACGTACCAATGCGTACATATCACTGCAGTTTCCAACAGAAATGAACACTAGAGGCAGTAAAACGGCAAGCGCTTTTAATCGTTTTCATACACAGTTACGATTACGAAGTCAGATTATTGATTAATAAAGACTCGTTTTCACATCTCCTTGCACAATATTGTGTTATGACTTCAAAACGCTTTTTTACCAGAGTGCACGATTTGTAAACAAATATATTTTGGACTTTGCATCACTTAACCAGCTCCATATGTTTAGCTTTTCTGACATAACAAGCTTGCTCGGTAGCTCAGCTGATACGGAGTTGTACTTAAGACGAGAAAGCCCTGGGTACGAATCCCGTGAAAGGCGAGTCACGGTAAAAGAGCTCAAAGAGAGATCTAAACAAGCTAAAACGGCACGATTACGGATGCTTTTTATGTCACATTTGCTTTTGTTAACACTATCGGGTAGGTTTAGGTGTAGTGTTGATGGTACGTTACTTTAAAACACAATGAAGTCCAAATTTCAAATCAGAACTGTGGTGATTCGTATAAAAACCAACGTCATAAAAACGTACCATATTCACGTTTATCTGTTCCGGCAAAAAAAATGAACACGCTTTTAGCGCCACTCAGTGGACTTTCACATCGAAACTGTAGTGATATGTACGTATTTGGTACGTATTTTGCGACTCGCGAAAACATTCCCACAGGTACGTTTACTAATGAGACTGGGTTGGGAAAACTGTGCGCAAGTCTTTTGCGCTTTTTTATTTGCTTTTTAAAAGAGGACAATGCACATTAATTAACAAAAGAAACAAGTCTCCTATGTAAATGTGCCAGATTTAGCCATTCTGGCTCATTTTCATCTGCAGTCCGGG
The DNA here is from genome assembly GCA_003731715.1 of Anabarilius grahami. Taxonomy (NCBI): domain Eukaryota; kingdom Metazoa; phylum Chordata; class Actinopteri; order Cypriniformes; family Xenocyprididae; genus Anabarilius; species Anabarilius grahami. Next base: position 1,626,691 of record RJVU01068486.1, read on the forward strand.
CAGGTTGATGGTAAACACACACAAAGAATGTACATACAAAACCAGAAGCAAACAAGAAACCACCATTTCAAATTATGAAGACATATTTGATTATCCAATAACCACCCTTTTATCATTTTAGAGAAGAGATGTAATATTTCTTAGTTCTATGGGTATAGTATTCCAGGTATGTACTGCTCTATAAGAAAATACTGACTGCCCAAAAGCACTTCTTCTACGTGGTATTATACAGTCCCCTCTAGTAGTGGCTCTAGTCGATGAATTACAATTTTGACTAATCAATTAATTAAGTGGAGGTGGGGCCATACCATGCAAAATTTTATACACAAGTATGATATCTGCAAATTTAATCATATTTTCCCAACTTAAAAACCCATATTTAGTTAAGATTTTACAATGGTGATATGAATTAGACCTTTTATCCAATATTTTCAAAGCCTGCTTATAGAGTCTTTCTAGTCCCACTTGTCTGTGTCCAACTGGTCAAACAGTAATTCATGTGTGATAAAATCATAGCATTAATATATAGCTTTATTAAATTATTCCTAATGTGTCTAAAATTTACCAAATTTAATTTAATTCTATTCCCAGCTTTTTTAACTTGATTTTTAAATGTAAGTTTTGAATGAAGTATTATACCTAAATATTTATACTCATTAACCACTGATAACCTTCTACCTGCTACTGTAACATCTGGGTCCGGATCTCTATTTGCAGACTTCAAAAAAAAAACAAAAAAAAAACATGCATACAGTTTTACTAACATTAAGATGTAAACACGAATTGTTTAACCATTTAGTAATTTTATCCATTTCTGCTGATAATTCTTCTGCAGCTAGCTTCTTACTTTTAGCAGGCAAGTATATAATTGTATCATCAGAATACATCTGACAGTTTACAGTAGGTGCACAAACATCATGCAAGTCATTAATATACAAACTGAATAGCAAAGGACCTAATATTGAACCTTGAGGTACACCAACTGAATTAGAGTCCACAAGCATGGACATCTCATAAAACTATTCTGTTCATGAGCAGAACATTTTTTATATAACCTAAACATAAAAGGGATGTGAAAAGTATAAGAAGTAAGTACAAAAATGGCTGTTCATCATTCACTTCTTCTGGTTAGCTTCTGATAACCTTTCTTCCCTGCATTTTTTTGGGCTGCATGTCTTGTGCTGTTTATCTCAGAAAAGAGGTTATCAGAAAACCGTAAGCAACAACTGACAGCAGATAAATACAAAGATGCAAAGCCGACGGTAGATAAAGACAGTCAGCGCTGCCCTGGGGCCCACGCGGGCTCATAAAGGTACTGAACACTTCCTATTAGAGGAAAGTCTTTCTAAAACTTCAGAAAGAATAAAGCATAGAGTCGACTTAGATGTTGGGCTGGATGGTATATTTAGACAAAATTACCCAACATTTATATGTTTACCTAGATTGTATCTCTGACGGAGGAAATTCATCAGTCAGTAAATATTCTGTGATATTGTTTATACTGATAGCAGTCAGCAGGCAGTAATGATGTACGTTTACTACATCAGAGCGACAAAGAATAATATAGAAACACAGAGCTAAACATTGTCAATGTGTTCCATTTTTGCCATAATGCTACTCTTACAATAACTGTTTGGTTGCACTTTATTGTACAGTACGTGCACTTACAGTGTACTTGCCTAAAAAAATACTATACGGTAAAATAAGGTAACTACATGGGTTAGTGTTAGGTTTAGGGGTATGTTCAGGGTTAGTACCTAGTTATTAGCCAGTTATTGCAATTACTATAGTATGCAAATGCGGAACAGGACTGTAAAATAAAGTGCTACCAACTGTTTAGTTAAAAGGTACACTATGTAAATTTTAGTGCTCAGTATAACTCAAAATAAACTTTGGTTATACTGTCCATCCCTATGAGCAATGATCGAAAGATAATAAAAAAGCTCTACTTCAACAGCATCTGGCAGACACATTTACAAAAACAACAACTTACTTTCTCTAGTTGAGCCACAAGAACTGTACAGATGTTGAGGAGACGCCATGAAGAATTTAACTTGGCTCAGTGGATTATAAGTTCTGTTCTATTTTTTGGGTCATATTGTCTTAATGTTGTCGCTTGTATGGCTCATGTGTGCAGAGATGATTACAGTTAGCCACTGCTGGCAGCATGAGAGCTAAACATGCTCCACCCTCAGTGCTGAATATGTCAGCCTGACTATATCCTTCCTTCACTTCCATGTATTGTCAGTTCAAAAGAACATGGAATAGGAAAAAGGTTTTCACATTTTGAGATGTGAACAAACATGGACTGAAATCAGCTGAAAACATTGATGCAGAGTCCAAGAATGCAATGTGTGTGAATGGCCTATAACTAAGTTTTTGAGTACTTTCCAAGTTTCACTATCACCCCTCTTCCTGTGGATTTTTCTCTCACTCTCCGGCTCAGTGGCAGAAGGTTGAATAGTGAGGACTCATTTCTCTCTCTATCTGTCTGTGAGAAGATGAACATGAACACTTCTGATGAAAGGTCTCATTCTGTTTCTGGCAGAATCACATCACTCTGATCTGGCCTTCTAATATGCCCTGTAATCTGTGGAACGGCTGCCTCCGAATGTAAGGAACCAAAACGTCATGGCAGGAGTAAGTGTGGGTGAATGTATGAGAAGTTGTTTTCATATCATTATAAAGTAACTAGTTTGTTGAGTAGATGCTGCATTAGTGGAGAACAGTAGTATGTTCGCCGTCGAGGCTGAGAGGATGCTAACATTAGTAGTACCTCAAGCGGTTAAAAATATGTGACAAAAACACCAACTGTTTAATATCACGATTGTCACCATTCATTTGCATTAGTTTATATCCATTTGTTCGCTGTTATGCATTCATTATCCATGAAGTTGCATATTTAAACTGTATTCTCATCATGCAGCGACAGAAACGTTTATCAGAAATGTGTTCGATTTCAGTTCTTTTTTTATCGGCACTGTAAAACATATTTTGATTAGATGATCAAGTATTCTAAAGTAGAGGCAAATCATGTGTGAAAGTATACATATAATAGACTTAGGCTATGCCTTTGTGTGTAAAGGTGATTTTTAAGCATTACTGGATTTATATGAAATGGTAACACTACAATAAGAGTCCATTTGTATAAATAAGGTTTATAAAAGTATTGTACATTTTTAATTTCAACATTTACATTTTAACATTTTAAAGTTGTCTCTTACATTAGTTATAATGCACTATGAATTAACATGAACGATCAATTTATATTTAAAAATTACAATGAACATTTAGACATTTTTTTTATTCAAAGAAACAAAATGTAAGAAAGAGTTAAAACTGAACATAATCTTGCTGCTCAAACTCTATAGAATAATTTTTAATAATATTTTTTGCTCCTTTTGTATTTTACATTTACTTGTACTTTTACTTTCAATACTTAAGTACGTTTAATATCAAAAAAATACTTTTCGTACTTAAGTACAAAAAATATCACATACTTTACAACTTTTACTCAAGTAACATTCTAAACAGTGACTTTAACTTCTACCAAAGTCATTTTCTGGTAAGATATCTATACTTTTACTCAAGTATGGTTTTCGAGTACTTTATACACCACTGGAGAAGAGACATCCTTTGTTCGAATCCGCTTTCATCACCACATCCTGTCTCTCCTCTTTGTGCTTTAAAAATTATTCAACTCCTATGCAGGTGATAAAATTTTAAGAATGCTTTTGAATAATTGAAGAGCGGAATAATAATCGCATGGCATAGCAAGCTGCGGCTGGAGAAGATGGGTTCATTCTGCCCTAAAGGCTCCGTCAGACTCACTTTGTCATGCCTATCAAGCCTTGAGCCCCAACCTGATCTCACTGCAGGAAACTGGACTTTCTGCCCAGATCTTTTCTCTTCCTCTTTTAAGGTAACTTGTCAAAGTTTGAAAAAGCGTTACTGGCGCAGGTCCTCCAAAAATGTACAGAAAAGCTTTTTAATTGTAGATGTAGTCCGTTGTAGTCTTTTTAAAAACACATTAAATTTGCATTTAACAGATGATTGTAACTAAGACTGTAATCAGGGCTTGACATTAACTTTTTTGTTCAACAGACACTGTGGCTAGTGGATTTAGCCATATAGATATTTTTAATATTATCTAATGATATGGCAGCAGGTTTATTAGGCTGCTGTCACTTTAAGACCTGACATACGGATTCATTATACCATTACACATGCGTTTACTTTCTCAACTGTTTATGTTCACTGTTTACGTGAATTCTCGCCAAGACCGCCATTTTGACATTTTGTGTGTGTTTGACTGTTTAAGCGCAATAAGCAGCAAAAAAGAACTCAATTTAGTACTAAAAGGCGGCTTTATGTGCGCACATTTTGGGTGTGAGCAGAAAATCTGTGTGAATGAGTAAAATTATGCACAATACACGCAATCCCATGACGAAATTCATTTACATTTATGCATTTTGGCTGACGCTTTTATCCAAAGCGACTTACATTGCATGATACTATACATTTGTATCTGAGTATGTGCAATCCCTGGGATCGAACCCATGACCTTGGCATTGCTAGTGCCACGCTCTAACCACTGAGCTACAGGAAAGCTATAATTCAAGCCCTGTAAAGCCCTGTAACGCCAACAATATTCATCCAGAGCAAATGAAACGAGTGAGTGAGGGGAGGAGGGTGTGTGTGTGTTGACTCACTGTCAGAGAGATGAGAGAGAGAAAGAGCAGATATCGATATGTATCGAAAAATGACATTTTTGACAACAATGGAATGCTCTTATTGTTATTATTTCAGATGTCTTTATTATTATTATTATAATTTTAGATAACAGTTTATTATTTCAGATGCCTTTTTAAAAAGACTACAATTGAAAAATCTATACATTACAAGGCTCGAAATTGTGACCATTTTGGTCACATATGCTCCCAAAAATTAGTCTATGTGACCTCAAAATATATTTGAGAGCATTTGTGCGAGTGCGAGTAATTCTTGTGGCACGACATGCAGAACCGGCTGGTAGACCTATTTGCTCCAAACACACGACTGCAATCGGTTTTTAGTTTTATTTTGGCCAATCTCTGTTCTGGACTTGCTGAAGACTGGAACTGATGGTCTTTCTCTTACCTCCGTATACAGTAGTATTTATAAGCAAGCACAGCACTGATTTGTGCACAGCCATAACCAAGGAAACTGCAGTGCTGCTTTTCCATAAGCGCCACCTACTGGCAGAGAGTGAATGTGCATTTTCATTCAGTCCGTCTGCTCTTTTTGTTTTGTGCAAGTATGTCTTATGTAGCATAAGTACTGTAAATCCTAAATTATATATAATTTAAATAAAAAACTGCTCATGCTACATGTTTGAATCGTAATTGAAATGCAGTGTTTGCCTCTAATTTCAAATGGCCACAAATATTTTTTGTTTAAGACCAGTTGGCCTGTTATAGAGCAAATAAACAACAAATAAATTTGCTTAAAAAAAAAAGCTACCGGTTTCAGAATCGGTAAAATCTGTTTATTATATATATATACACAGTTGTAAGAAAAAAGTATGTGAACCACTTGCAGAATCTGTGAAAATGTGAAAAATTTTAACAAAATAAGAGAGATCATACAAAATGCATGTTATTTTTTGTTTAGTACTGTCCTGAGTAAGATATTTTACATAAAAGATGTTTACATGTTTACATATAACACGATGCATTAAGAGTTTTTCAACCTGTTTTTCTTATTTTATTGAAATATCATTGCTTTTCATTTAGTACTGCCCTCCGGAAGCAACAGAAGATACTTGCATGTTTCCCGGAAAAAAAGAAGAAGTACAATTTACCTTGATATTCAAATTCAAAAGTTTTCACCCCCCAACTTTTAATGCATTGTGTTTCCTTCTGGAGCATCAGTGAATGTTTGAACCTTTTTTAATAGTTGTGTTTGAGTCCCTCAGTTGTCCTCAGTATGATAAAATGAATCTCAAAATCATACAGTCACTGCTGGAAAGGGTTTAAATATGCAAAAAATGCTTAAAGACTGAAGAATCTGCAGGACCTGGAGGATTTTTCTGAAGAACAGAGTTCAGTTTAACTGCTCAGAACAAACAAGAGACTCATGAACAACCATCACAAAACACACAAACAGTCGTGGATCATCAGGTAACCACACACAGTATTAAGAATCAAGGGTTCACATACTTATGAATGGGGTTATTTGAATAAATTCAGCTCTTTTTGTTTTCTTGTTGACTATAAACATATTTTATGTAAAATATCTTACTTAGGACAGTACTAAACAAAAAAATACATGCATTTTGTATGATCTCTCTTATTTTGTTAACATTTTTCACATTTTCAAAGACTCTGCAAGTGGTTCACATACTTTTTCTTACATGTACATGTATTTGTGGTGCTCCTAAATATTTTGAATAAATTCTTATTTTAAGTTTAGTTAAAGTTTTAGTAATTTTGTTGTTTCTCATTTTTATTGTCTATATAGTTTATACATTTTTGTAAGTTCAAATTTAACTGAAACAAAATAAAAAACTGAAACTTATTTAATTTCAAGTAACTGATTCATTTTAATGGTTTTAGTTTTAGTCAACTGAAATAGGTTTTGCGGCTGCTTTTCAAAGTGAGTGGTGCTAAAAGCATGTTCAATTTTATCCAAAACAGATGAACATGAATCTGGCAAAATTTTATTACATTAGTTGCTGTGGCAGTTCGGAAACAAAATGTCAGGTGAGTGGTGCTAAAATGGTCGTACTACCTACTAAACCTAACTGATAAGGGCTAACAAAAGCAAATGTGAGATAAAAACATATTTGCTGAAGCAACCACACTGTAAATGTTTTATTTTTGGGGGGGATTTTATAGTATGCCATTTTAGCTTGCTTCTACAAGTTTCTGAGCTGATGCTGCTCACTGAGCCAGTGGGTGGGGATTGACGTCCAGCTCCCGCTCTCTGAATGGGCGAAGCTTGAAGGTCCAGCCACACCCTAACCCATTATGTCCACATTAGGTCTCATTTGACCCTGCAGTGAGCACCACTTGTTCCAGAGATGATGTGGGAAGCAAACCCGTGTGACGTGGGCCCTCTCATCCTCATTGAAGACCGGGCACAGTGCCACTTTCTATATCATCAGAGGTTTAATCACGAGTGCAAGAAAGACTGCAGCAGTCAGTCAGATGACAAGGAGCTACGGGGAATACATAGAGAACAAGGGTCTTTTGAGGTGCTCTTAAAGGGACAGTTCACCCAAGAATGAAAACTGTTCACGTGCTCATCAGATATGGCTAAAATGATCAATGCTTAAAACATGTTTTAATTAGTCATCAATGATGCTCTACACCGAGCGCTTACACAGATACACACGGGAGCGTTTGAAAGCAGTTCAAATTCAGACAGTTCCGTGCGCTTTCAAATGCTCTCGTGCTTTGATCATTATAGCGAATCACAGACGTATCCGATGAGCGTGTCAACACAATGGCCAATCAGATGTGTTTAAGAATCCGCTCAACAGCGCTTAAAGTGTCACATTTTTTAAATTTCAGTACAGACAACACTAGCAGGGAAGCATTCCGTCATAACAGAAAATTCCATCAATGGCAGGGAAAGAGTTAAAATACTGTGAATTACTTAAAAAAAAAAGAAAAAGAAATAATAATTAAAGATTATGCCTAATTGTTTTCTTTGCAAGAATTTCAATCAATATTATTTTTCATTATGATATCAGAACAGTTGTATCACTCAGACATTTCTGATTTTATGCACCCAAAAATATGAAAGACAATTTAAGTCATTGAATTTATTAATTGATTTTTTATAGATCTGGACCCCCCAAAAAAAGAAAAAGAAACCTGGATGATGACAGTCCTGTCAAGGCCAGCTGTATTGTGGCTGAAATGACAAGGAGCTCTGTCTCTTCTAAGCACAGGTTCACAAACAAGCCGTCTCTGGACCATCTGTGGTGTCATGCTGAGTTGCGGAGGCTAGAATCTGAGCTGCCTGACTGGGGTCTGAGCCAGACTGGACAACCAGAGGAGAGCTAATTCAGCTGTGCTATACACACAAGAACAGATGTCCAAAACTGAGCTTGCCAAGTCCAGCCATTCAGGCCATGAACCTCACGGTCCACTTTACACCCCTATTCCTTTCTCATTTCTCATTCTTTCTTTCTGTTGTTCACTCTCAGTCTGTTTTGGCCTGAGCACACTCGGATCTATCAGCTTCTGCCAAAAGCATAGCAGAAAACCATGAACCTCCTGTTACATTCTTCTGCCTGACTTCCAGAATATTCAACTTTTCTAATGTCCCAAGGTGGAAAGATACGGCTCAGGCACAGAGATTTTAAGAGCCCAAGTGAACCAAGAGGCTGTGTGCGGGCTGAGGCCCGTAAACGTAGGAGCAGTGATAGCTTCGGGCTCAGGAACAGGATAACGTGAATACAAGAGATGGGTGTAGTCCGAGAGAAGACATGAATAGAAGTGGAACGCCAAGCTTGACAGATATGGAAAGGGCAATTTAGAAACAAAGACAGGCACAAAGGCAGGATGGAATGGCAACTAGAACAAGCACAGGAATAGGGACAGCTGGAATAACAGCAGAAACCAGGGTTACTTACAGGTAATTAATCAAAGAGGGGTTGATGAATGTTAGCCTCTGCATCAGATGGCCCATTTTTGCAATCCAACACGTTTTTGTCAGTATATCAGGACATTTTGTGATTTGTGAAAAATGCTGATTCTGATTGGTTGACGAATATACTAAGGTGTGCAATTATTTTCCAATAAACACACAGCTAAAGTAGTTCCAGGCAGGTTTTGACTGAATTACAGTTCAATATTCGCCAAATGATTTAATTTATTTCAAAGGTCCTTACTGCCTACAAAGAACCAAAACCCACAAAGAATAAATAAACAATAGGGTAAAAACGGCAAACTATTTCCATGTTTTTCCCCATGAAGTAACCTTTTATCATCTATGGAAAGCATGCTCTCTTTCTCCCACTCTCTCTCTGCACACACACACACACACACACACACTGTACAGTACAGAGACACACAAACTCACACACAAGCTAACACACAATAATGGTAGCAACAACAATTAAAAGGGTGCTATTTTGTTGTCAGCGCTAGCCCTGCTACTTAAAATAGTTTCAATAAAATAGTTTTGCAACTGAAAAAAACCAAAAAAAAACTAGAGGGTGTGCATGAATAGTCTAATAGTCTATCTGTAATTATTTTAAAAAAATAAAATAAAAATGTTTTTCTAATCTTACTACATTGCTTTACCGGTCCTTAAAGCAGAGTGGATAAGTCCCAAACAAACAAACAAACTAAAAGTCACAGTTATAATTAAATGCACTGGGTGGCGCTGTGGAGCGTGTTAACAAGTTAATTGTATTTAATCACAGAATGTGGTCATCTGCTTTGAGCTAAAATACTTTTGTTCTTGATATTTTTGGTTTACACATATTTAATGTTTTCAACTAAAAGAAAACCTTTAAGCGTTAGTTCACCCAAAAATGAAAATTCTGTCATTTATTACTCACCCACATGCCGTTCCACACCCGTAAGACCTTCGTTAACCTTCAGAACACAAATTAAGATATTTTTGTTGAAATCCGATGGCTCAGTGAGGCCTGAGCAATGACATTTCCTCTCTCAAGATCCATTAATGTACTAAAAACATATTTAAATCAGTTCATGTGAGTACAGTGGTTCAATATTAATATTATAAAGCCACNCACACACACACACACACACACACTGTACAGTACAGAGACACACAAACTCACACACAAGCTAACACACAATAATGGTAGCAACAACAATTAAAAGGGTGCTATTTTGTTGTCAGCGCTAGCCCTGCTACTTAAAATAGTTTCAATAAAATAGTTTTGCAACTGAAAAAAACCAAAAAAAAACTAGAGGGTGTGCATGAATAGTCTAATAGTCTATCTGTAATTATTTTAAAAAAATAAAATAAAAATGTTTTTCTAATCTTACTACATTGCTTTACCGGTCCTTAAAGCAGAGTGGATAAGTCCCAAACAAACAAACAAACTAAAAGTCACAGTTATAATTAAATGCACTGGGTGGCGCTGTGGAGCGTGTTAACAAGTTAATTGTATTTAATCACAGAATGTGGTCATCTGCTTTGAGCTAAAATACTTTTGTTCTTGATATTTTTGGTTTACACATATTTAATGTTTTCAACTAAAAGAAAACCTTAAAGGGTTAGTTCACCCAAAAATGAAAATTCTGTCATTTATTACTCACCCTCATGCCGTTCCACACCCGTAAGACCTTCGTTAACCTTCAGAACACAAATTAAGATATTTTTGTTGAAATCCGATGGCTCAGTGAGGCCTACATAGCCAGCAATGACATTTCCTCTCTCAAGATCCATTAATGTACTAAAAACATATTTAAATCAGTTCATGTGAGTACAGTGGTTCAATATTAATATTATAAAGCCACGAGAATATTTTTGGTGCGCCAAAAAGAACAAAATAACGACTTATATAGTGATGGCCGATTTCAAAACACTGCTTCAGGAAGATTCGGAGCGTAATGAATCAGTGTGTCGAATCAGCTGTTCTGAGTGCCAAAGTCACGTGATTTCAGCAGTTTGGCGGTTTGACACGCGATCCGAATCATGATTCGACACACTGATTCATAACGCTCCGAAGCTTCCTGAAGCAGTGTTTTGAAATCGGCCATCACTATATAAGTCGTTATTTTGTTTTTTTTTGGTGCACCAAAAATATTCTCGTCGCTTTATAATATTAATATTGAACCACTGTACTCACATGAACTGATTTAAATATGTTTTTAGTACATTAATGGATCTTGAGAGAGGAAATGTCATTGCTGGCTATGCAGACCTCACTGAGCCATCCGATTTCAACAAAAATATCTTAATTTGTGTTCTGAAGATGAACGAAGGTCTTACGGGTGTGGAACGACATGAGGGTGAGTAATAAATGACATTATTTTCATTTTTGGGTGAACTAACCCTTTAAGATATAACATAAGCTTGTTGTGTATATTGCCGAATCGTAAGCTTCAGAAGTGGTGACAAAAACTTGATGATTAAATAAACAAATATTTGTTTTTGTGAGATCAATATATGAATACAATATTTTTAGAAAAATGCCCATTCCTAGTAGTATTGTCACTGTTCCTGAAGCAGATAAACTTACAGTTTTGCTATTAGTAGACGCTGCTGTCGAACACTGTTGAGAGACACACAAATTCAAAATAGCTTTATTGTGTGTGCCATTTCTATACTTATTTCTGACCAGGTTACACTGCAGCCTACTACTTGTGGTGAACACTACTAAATAAATCATGTGTGAAATTGTGGGAGCTTTCCCTGCAAAATAGAAAGGAGTAGGTATGGGCAATATAAGCAAAATCACAATATGAGTAATTTTCACAGTAAAAATATACATCATGATATACATGAAGTACAAGATACAATATCTTGAGACACATCCGATTCTCCCAACTGTTTACTTTCACTCAAGACATAAACCGACCGTGTTTACATGAATACTGTGATTTTTTAATTTTTTGTGTGTATTTTACCATTTAGCCACACACAGAAAGCTGCGAGTGTGTGAATACTGAATACGAGTTCTCTTTCACGGCATATTGGACAAACTCTTCTTAACATCAAGCACGTCCCGCTCTTTATTGCTCATTCGTCCATGTTTATTTATTGCTCTAACGTCTCAATAACTCCTGCCCGCTAAAAGATGCATATATTTGCATATCACGATATATAAATGTTATAGAAAAAGTTAAAACAATTCACACTTTATCGTCGCCATAATATTCATCTACCACAATACACATTGGCCATTCTACAGAATTGATTCAAAGTCAGAGTTGGAAACATCCTGAAAAAAAAAAGAAAAGTCTTTCCACAAATTTTGTCATATTGTAAATTTCTCATATTGTATTTTCTGAAAGTTTTGGAATATTGTTCCTCTCCCCAAATTTGTCACCACCAAAACGCAATGATAAATCATTTAATAAGAAGGGTTACATTGACCTATTAAGGTTGTTTACATCTATCTTGTAAATATATTTTTTGTTATTTAAAAAAAAAAAATTCTCACAGGTAAATCAATAACGATTACAATTTTAACAATATTTCAAGTGTAATTTATGAGATTTGTTGCATTTTGAATCCAATCTTTGTTTGTAAAAGGCAAAGTTTATCATACTGATTTTAAAGTGAAGGATTCATTAGTTTGAATATACATTGAACCAAACACTAGCTGATCATTCAATATAGAATACTTTATTTTTGACAAAACATCCCATGTTTCGGTCGTGACTGCACATTTCCACATTACACAATTTAACTCACATACTAAAACACTAATGATTTGCATAATACAATTCTAATGATTTGCATAACTGTACTAAAATGTTGCTTATTTCCCCCAAATAAATGATTATGTGTTCCCTTTTGTCACTACCAAAACAATGATGTCACTACCGAAACATGTGGTGAAGTTTCGGTAGTGACAATTTTAGATACTTTTGAGTCTAGCTAATCAGATCATGGTTACCTAACACAGATCTAAACAGTTGTACACAGAAAAAAAAATATTTTTTTTTTATCAAATAACCCCCAAAAAACAATGATGTCACAACTGAAACTTCACTACGCTTTGGTCGTGACTGTTTCGGTAGTGACAATTTTAGATACTTTTGAGCCGCTCAAAGATGCTGATCAGCACATGGTTATCTAGCACAGCTCTGAACAGTTGTACACAGATAGAAACTAAATTTGATAGAATAACACCCAAAAAAGTTTGCTTAATTGCAGAAAAATGTGTTTGTTAGTGACGTTCCTTAAAGTTCCACACAGATTTTCAGACTTTTGAACACATTTAATGATTTAAATTTAAAAATAAAATATAATTTTTTTTTTAACTTCACTTTAAAAAAAAAAAAATCCAAAATATATTTTTAAAAACAACAATGGAAAAAATTGCAAAAATTATTTCAATATCATTTTCACAAGTTGAAATATAGGGGTTAGGGTTCGGGACAGACACCTCCCAATTGAAAGTACCCAATAAATTATGATTTTAATATATATTAATCTTACTGATATTTTGAATATTATTGTGGGATTCAGTAGATAATAGAAGGATCTTAGTAAACATCTCAAATTTGAATAATTAAATGCTTTTAAATTTTTTTTTTTGGTTGTGGGACAGCAGTTTGCACCAATTCTGTAGAATGGCCCATATACACTCACACACATAAGCAGGAATGCTTAAACACATTTGATTAGCTAATTGATAAAACCAACCAATTAACTATCAAGAAAGCCATTGTTCCCCCTTGCCAGTGCTCTTTATTCCTTCATGTTAACTAAGGCAAATCTGAATTATGTTAAGTTTTAACCTTATCAACAAGTAGAATCGATCATGATGACATCCTTACCTTATCTTACTCCTGCAGCTGCAGCTCACGTGAATTAACGTTGGATGGCCTAAAACAGGCCTGATAAATCAGCAGCCTAACTATCACGAATATATTTGATGTATTTTGAAAAATAAAAATAAAAATACTAAACTTAAATGTAGCCTATTTAATTACAAATTGCATTTTTTCATAGTCTTTAAAATACAAAATAATATTTTAAAGTAATAGTATTTTTGAAAACGAAAATCATAATCTCAAATGTACCGCCGTTTATGAGACCATCACAAAATAACTGCAGAAGATCGAAAGCCCTGTCAGAATGATTCCCCTTGGATGTAAAACATTGCGCTCACACACCTTCTTTCTTCTAGAAATTTTTTTTGCAATTTTTTCTTAAAAGTCTTTATGTTTTTGAACTCATAGGAGCATACTTTATAAGTTTATTTCTGTGTTAATTAATACTAATATATTTTTACTAAGTATGAATGAATGCCAGTAGCCTATCACATTCTGTTCTGCTACAGGTGTCTCTTTTTGAGTAAAAGTTATTATTTTCATTGTTTTTGATCCATGTAACCTTTTTAATAAATAATGTCACCATTTTACATACCAGTGAAATTTCACAATTCTTGATTCCGATTTAAAAAATAAAAAAATTAAAAAATTCCAAAACAAAAATTACTTGACTATCTAATAAAACGTTCAAACATTTTTAAAGTCAAGTAGACAGTCATTAATAAATCAAGAACAATTAAAGAAACAACAAGTGATATCACAAATAAATGCAAAAGAACAAAGATGCAGATTAAATAAACTGCTTTAAAATTTTCAGGTCTAACAGTAGTAGGCTATTGAAGTAAGAAATATTACAGAAATTGCATAAAATAATCAAATGTAAAATAAAGCATAATCTTCACTTTATAGCCTAAATGAAATATAGGTCAATCCTTGGCATTTCAAATAACATCGATTACATTGTTACGCCAGTAGGTGGCGACAAGTGACTGTTAAAAATGTATCCATCATTGAATCATTCATTCAAGAGATTCGTTCAAAAACGATTTATCCAGTAATTGAATTGAAGTATTTATGAAACAATTATTCAAACCGATTTAATAATAATAATAATAATTTAGTGAATTCCTTTTCACACAAAAGAAGAAAAAGAAAGAAAGAAAAAGATTACTTAAAGCACTATGCAATAAATCCCCCTTTAACTGTAAACCCACAGTCAGTGCTGAATGTCTAAACATATCAGATCAGCTTCACTTCTGATGCTCAGGAGGAAGATAGCTGAAATTAGCAAACCAAGAATAGTCCGCTATAAATAGTTCTGCTCATTTCATGGAATGGGGTTATTGAGGGCCGAAGCTGAGAATGATGGGTAACAGGCGACTCATTCCTCTTCCTCTTTCTTTTCAGTGACAACCCACACACTTTGGTATTTTTTACACACACAAACACACACATACACACACACACAAACACAAACACACACAGGAAATGCATATTGGTACCTCTTTCCTTTCAGTTCCTTGCAAGTACATATTAAAACTCACAATGCCTCTTTACAGTCAATAAGTGATCCATCAATTTGTCTTTGAGAGTTTGAGAGAATGAGTTCATATCAGTGGTGTGTGGTGGTCTTCTGAAATTAGGTCCTTGGATTTACAGTTTTTTTATTTGCTTTGGTACTATTTTCACAATTAAGGTGTACATTTTCAAAAATCTTAGTACAAAACTCCAAACTGATCACACTTGTAACACAGCTAGTCATTCTTTCAAAACCTGATCTCATGCTTTCATTCTAGTTGAACATATTTTCATTTTACATAATCACTGTTTCAAATACAAGATCATTGTAATATGTAATGAGAACATTTGGTTTAATCACTGAAACACAACAGTATGATCTTCTTTCAGTTTAGTAATGTTAACATTCAGTTAATACAATAGCAAACAATGCAAGATTCATGTTTCAAATCACCCTTTAAAATTTAAAAATTTAAAATTTACTCCAATTTAAATTCATGTCCCATTATAATGTTTACTCAGTTTCAACAAGCAATCAGTACCATAATATTATTTTTTTTTTTTTTGTGAGCATATTTTGTGAGAATATTGGTCACAAAGTCTCATCATGTTGTACCCTTTTGTATTGCTTTAAAAAATAATAGCTATTGTACATTATACAAAATAATATACAGTACAATGTGCAGACAACATTCTGCTGGGATCTGCCTGTTTTCCTGCTCCTCCCTATCCTCTCGTAGGAGTGTGATTGGTGCCAGATGTTCCTCATCAGTGATTGTGGAGAGGGTCTTTATCCAGAAGGATCTGACAGTTCGGAGAGAGACTTTCTCCAGAGAGTGCGACCTGTTGACTGTCCCAGACATAGTGCCGAGTGTGTTCACTGAGCGGTATTGTTTTAAGAAAATCAGTTAATAATAATAATATGTTTATTTATTTAGCGCCTTTCAAGAACCCAAGGACCCTTTACATGAAGTTGCTCAATAACATGAATACATGTACAAGTATACAGTCAGTATGCAACACGTAATCGACCAGAAGGAACAGACAAAGAAAGTTAATCTACATTAAACTTACAAAAACAAGTATAGAGCTGGAAAATTGGGACAGACAATCAATTAAAGGATTAGTCCACTTTTAAATAAAATTTTCCTGATAATTTACTCATCCCCATGTCATCCAAGATGTTCATGTCTTTCTTTCGTCAGTCGAAAGAAATGAAGGTTTTTGATGAAAACATTCCAGGATTTTTCTCCTTATAGTGGACTTCAATGGCCTCCAAACGGTTGAAGGTCAAAATTACAGTTTCAGTGCAGCTTCAAAGAGCTTTAAACGATACCAGACGAGGAATAAGGGTCTTATCTAGAGAAACAATCGGTCATTTTCGAAAAAAATACAACTGCATATGCTTTATAAACACAAATTAGCGGCTTGCACGTGCTTCCGCTTTCCGTATTCTCCAAAATGCGTTGCTTACGCTGTTTGTCCTACGCCTTCCCTATTCTACTTACGGAAAAAAACTAAACTGGCAACGCGTTTGTTCCGTAAGTAGAATAGGGAAGGCGTAGGACATACAGCGTAAGCGACGCGTTTTGGAGAATACGGAAAGCGGAAGCACGTACAAACTGTTAATTTGGTTTCGCTGGATAAGACCCTTATTCCTCGTCTGGTATCGTTTAAAGCTCTTTGAAGCTGCACTGAAACTGTAATTTTGACCTTCAACCGTTTGGAGGCCATTAAAGTCCACTATAAGGAGAATAATCCTGGAATGTTTTCATCAAAAACCTTAATTTCTTTTTGACTGAGGAAAGAAAGACATGAACATCTTGGATGATATAGGGGTGAGTAAATTATCAGGAAAATTTTATTTAAAAGTGGACTAATCCTTTAACAAAACATAAAGTGAATAAGGGAGTTTTGAGAGCAGTTTTAAAGGTCTTAAGAGAAGAGACATCACAAAGGTCTTGTGGTAATTTGTTCCAGAGCTTAGAAGCTGATATGTTGAAAGCCTTACCACCCACACTAGATAGACAGAACTTGGGTACTGCAAGCAAGTTTTCAGAGCTTGATCTCAGAGTACGGGCAGGGACATAGGGGATAATCAATTCGGAGAGATAGGAAGGTGCTAAACCATGACGAGCCTTGAAAGCTAGAGCAAGAATCTTAAACTGGATGCGGTAACTAACAGGGGGCCAATGTAGTTGCTGTAAGACAGGAGTGAGGTGAGCTGATTTTTTGGTAAAAGTGAGGACCCGAGCAGCTGAATTCTGAATGAACTGCAAGCGATTTATGACTTTTTTGGGTAGACCATAAAACAAGGAGTTGCAATAATCAAGACGTGAAGTTATAAAAGCATGAACAACAGTTTCCACATCTTTGAGATTTAGTGAGGGTCTTAAACCTACAATGACCTACAACCTAAAAAACAGGACTTGACAAGCTGATTGATATGGGGTTCAAAACATAGCCTAGAATGAAACAACACACCGAGGTTTCGTATAGTGAAAGAGGGTTGAACCAGAACACCGTCAATGTTAATAGAAAAGTCGGGTGAGATCAAGGGATTTAGGGCCTGCTAGCAGAATTTGTTTTTTCCATATTCAACTTTAAGTAGTTTTGAGCCATCCATATTTTGAGATCACGTATGCAAGATGTTAAAGAAGAGGGAGGAAAAACAGAATTAGGTTGTACAGTAAAATAAATTTGTGTGTCGTCAGCATAACTGTGGAAATTAAAGCAAATGCGCCGGATGATCTGACCTAGGGGAAGTGTGTAGATTAAAAATAAAAGCAGTTGCTCCTGCTGTGGTGGCAGCCAAAGTTGATGTGTTGTAGCCTTATTGTTATTGATTGCAGAAGCAGTAGGGAGGTGGGTGCCATATGTTCTTTGCTAAACCTTTTTCTCCTGTGTTGGGTTAGTAACATATACCCCCTCCAAAGGCCTGAAACTTCTTTTTTTCTTTTGAAATGATTGTTACTATTATTATCAACATTTTATCATTATTATTCACCTCTAAAAAGACCTTGTCAATAAACCCCTGAAAAGTATTTAATTTGTGTATTGAGTTCTGGGGCAGCTGATAGAGCCATCTCTCTTACGTTTAGACTCTTTTGTTCTTATTGGTACATTTTTAATATACTACTCACCTACTGCCCTTAGACACAAGGGGATGTGGCATCTTATAAATACAGGTATAAACTAGTGTTTACTAGGTACAAAACAAGAGTCGAGGATGTAACAGTGAGTGTCCACTGGCGCAGAGCGATCGTTTTCAATTCATTCCTATGGAAGTTGAGCTTCACGCTCGTGCGGTGGCACACCCCAAAGTGGAGGCGTCATAGCATTGCTGAGCAGAGTTTTGAAGGCTTTCTATTGTCATAAAGCACAGCATCCAATTGCATATGCGGTTGTCCAGCTGAAGGTCCTGTAACTTTGCAACAAGCTTGGCTGGAATAGTGATGTGGAATGCCGAGGTGCGATTAATAAAAACCATTCTTGTATAGGAGTTTTTTTTGTTTAGTTTTTTTTTCCAGATGGCTAGGGGATTGTGTAATGTAAAAGCAATAGCATCTTCTGTAGATCTATTGGAGCAATATGCAAACTAAAGAGGAGCCATAGAGGCAGGTGGAGAAGTGCGTGCATATGTTTTGAGCAACCACTCAAAGCACTTCATGATGATGTAAGTTGGTCGAACTTTAATCATTAAAAATTGTCATAACCTGAGAGTAGTGCTGATATATCCATGCACCAGCAAGAGTTCATCATAAAACAGCCCCTGATCTGTTCTGTTGATTAATAGTTTAGTACATTTGATGGGTGTAATGGCCCAATCAGACACAGTCACTAGCCATGTCTCAGTGAATGCAAAAAAAATAGAAAACAACAGTTTTGTTAAGGGCTACAGGAAGTATTATTCCCAACTTTTAATGTTAGCCCAAGTGGCAATGTTGTTCAAATGCTCCCTCTGCCCTCCCACACACACACACACACATACACCCACATGAAAATCTAGTTCATAAACAACACTGCCAACATCTGCAGAAAGTTCTAAAATGTTTTTCAGTTGATTACCCAGGGGACGTACAGAATTTCTCCATGTTTGTTGTATAACCTTTCCAGGGATTAGTGTTGCAACTTAATATAAACAAACAGCCGTGTAAGGGATGCTTATTTTGGCTCATGCTTTGCAATTTAGCATGTTATAACGGCCACAAGAGACTGAGACCCCTTAATTATCTCTAAAATGAGGACAAACAGAACACACCTCAGAGTGTTTTAAAGTTATTACAACATCATGTTGAAACCTCCATGACGTCGGACTCAGAATAAAAGCAAAATATTAGAATCTATCCATCTATCTATATCTACAATTAAAATAGTTACTCGCAGCATCTTCCACCATGTATTCTGCAAATCAAAATACTTTATACTTTATATACAGAAAGACGGTGCACTCGTTTTCAATTGCCGATTGGTCTTAAAGGGACTTTGGACAAGTCATTTCACTCAGAGGCCATCAAGTGCCTGTCGGGCATGCAAGTATCTCTTTGAATTGTTGAATTGAAGATGTTCACCAAGCTTTTGATTAAATTTCACATTTAATCACCAAAATCACCAATGAAATCTGACAACAACTGTCTCATAAATTTTGTTTCTAAATGCTCGAATCATGAAAAAAATGGCATTTTTCAGGCTGGATCAAACTAATGCGCATGTGCATTCCTAAGTGCGCGTCTCTTTAGGAAGTGCGCGTCTGACAGTTTTGACACGATACGATCGACACGATGACACCATATTGTCCCATTCATAATAATACGAGTGCATCGTCTTTTTATATATAAAGTCTTTAACTTGTCTTAAAGGAACTTTGGTTTAATATACAATATAATTTATCATGTATTACATTTAATTTCTACAGGGAACCTTGAGCAACTGATCAATTGTGAGTGTGATAATGTTTTTTTTTTTCAACCATTCAATAAACAAAAGCTAATGTTGAGTAACTTATATTTTAGACACAATTGCCTGTTACTTGTATATTTTTGCTCCGCCAATGAAAATAATTCGAAAAATGGCGTCAAGAACAATAAACCATTGCATCTCCAAACAACACATCGTAGTGGTGTGTCGTTACTGACTGAATCAGTGTTGGTGAATGATTTGGTTGGGTGAATAATTCAATGACTCGTACATAAAGACAAGGGCTGCATCCAAAATCGCATTCTAAGTGACAAACAGTAAGTGAAAAGAGTAGTACTGTATGTCTGAATTCACAATATTCATAAAACAGTAAAAAGTACCTTGATGACTTATTACTTTAGGCAATATTCTGAAGTGTACATATAATGGATACTTTACTATCCCATGAGGCCATGGGAGAGTAGTTGTCAATGGCAGTGAAGTGATGCAACTGACGCCGGTCAGTTGTAGTATTTATAATTTGGAAGTACTGCTTTCACCATGATGTCATTATCATGTGACCTGATAATGACATCATGGTGAATGCATTACTTCCGAATTATGCATACTACACACTCATACGATATAGAGTGTATTTTTAATGTTGCAAAGTAATTACTAATTCAAAAGACAGAGATTATGTGATGTCAGATGCAGCAAGACACTTGTTTCTTTCCTAAATGAGTCAGTATATTTGAACGAATGGGTTGAGTGAATGATTCTATGGCTTATTTGTCACCTCCTACTGGGTAATGATGTCATCTGCAGGAAGAGTCGCAGAAAAATCCCCAGGACAAAACAGGATACCTAGCATTAAGCTACCTGAAATGGTTAGAGTGCAGTGTTCAGCTGTATGCATTTCTGTGCCATTATTGTACATATGTTGCAGACTGCTAGCACTGACACTTGTATATGATGGAGAAAACTACATTACCAGCACTGCAGTCTCCCTTCTTTCTCTGCTTAGAGGGTGCCAGTTTATCAGATGGCATTATAATTTTCTGATATCTTTCTGTGTTGTTATTGATGTCATGTCAGTTCTAATGGCTGTTGGCTTGATTAGATGAGTGGAGGTTTTCTCTGGTTTCACTGCTGATAAACAGTCCCGTGCTCACCACTGTCTGTTGTGCTATCATATGTTATCTCTTTAACACAGCACCATCTATCTACAGCAGTGAGACTAAGAAGTCCATGAGGGGGAGAGTTACAAAGAGAGAGAGAGAGATAAGTTATTTTACACAATCTGAGCTGACTAGCTACACAGTCTTTTAAAGCATCGTATGTGCACATTAAACACAAAAGCTGCACTGAAAAAAAACTGTGTAGCAAAAAAAATTCTCAGAAATTTCCTGTAAATTTCACAAATTACAAAGAATCAACTAGTAACATTGAATTAAAGGTGAAATACTGGAGTACAAAAAAAATGTTTCTTTTAAAATGTACTCCAATAATTGTTTTATTTACGACTTACGACTTACAGTAAGTCAGTATGTCAGTACTTACAGTATGGGTAACACTTTACAATAAGGTTCCATTCCATTAACTAGCAATGAAAAATACTTGTGAAGCTTTTGTTAATATTAGTTAATGTTCATTTCAACATTTACTAATACATTTTTTAAATCAAAAATTTTATCTGTTAATATTATTTAATGGACTTGAGCTAACATGAACAAACAATGAACAGTTGTAATATTATTGACTAGTTACTGAATAAATACTGTAAAAAATGCATTGCTCAATTTAGGTAATGTTAATGCATTCATTTATGATAACTACCTGGACCATAGGGTGGCACAGTGGTTTAGTGGTTAGCGCTGTTGCCTCACGGCAAGAAGTACCCCAGTTTGAGTCCCAGCTGAGCCAGGAGTCCTTTCTTTGCATGTCCTCCCTATCTCAGCATGGGTTTCCCTCACAGTCCAAAGGCATGCAGGTTAGGTGAACTGAGAGCCCTGTGATGGGCTGGCCATCTGTCCAGGGTACTTTCCACTGCCTCTAGCCTAGGAAACTGGGATATGCTCCAGCCCTATGACTTAGAAGGTCGTATAAGGAATAAAGACAGAGAATGGGACAAGTTCAATCAAATTCAAAGCCAGCATTGCACAAATCATTCTTTTATATAAATAAATACTGTAAAAAATAGTAACAGGTTTAAAATATTTACTAAATTAAAAGAAACATTTTAAAGGGGACCTATTATGCCCCCTATTTTACAAGATGTAATANCATATAATATAATAATATAATATATATATATATAAGTCTCTGGTGTCCCCAGAATGTGTCTGTGAAGTTTCACAGATCATTTATTATAGCTTGTCAAATTTGCCCCATTTGGGTGTGAGCAAAAACACGCAGTTTTTGTGTGTGTCCCTTTAAATGCAAAGGAGCTGCTGCTCCCGGCCCCCTTTCCAGAAGAGGGCAGAGCTTTAACAGCTTGCGCTTCTACTGTTCAACAACAACAAAGCTGGACAATCTCACACTGCCAAAATGAGGATTGTCAGTAACGGTGTTCAGCCTTACATTGTTCATGTGCCGTCATGTTAATCTTTTGTGCAAACCAGCATTGAATTGACCCTCGTTTGTGAAGCAGTCCGGCGTAAAATAACGGCATGACAACAACACTCTACTACAACAACTCTTCCTCTTCTCTAAAGCAGCCCAACATGGCCTCGCCCCCTTTGTTGCATGTTCTCGGGGGCGGGGTTTATGTAAATTTTAGGATTTGTGATGTCACCAACCCGGGAAGAAGCTCGTTGTAGTCCAGCCGTTTGTTGTAGTCCTTAAAAAGCGATTTCTGTAAAAGAAAATATCTCCCTTTGCTTTGAACTTTGAGCGTCGTAACTTTGCAGATGTTGTTTATGCTCAAACAGCAACATTACACACTAACTAAAGTTTAAAAAAGTGAAATCATGGTCAAGGACCCCTTTAAGATACATTTTATTGTTTACAGTACAGGTAAAATCATGTAACAGTGAAGGACGCAATATAAGACAGCTAAATTCTTTGTTTGCTAATTAAACTGAATTCTTAATTGTTTCCTACAGACAAAATGACATTGCTCTCATGATTTTAATTGTTAGATACAGCTGAAAAGGTCAAGACCATAAGGTGAGGCCACCTTAGACAAGTTTTCGCACCCAAAGACATTGAATTTGTGCTTCAAATGGTCTAAAAAAAGTGATTTTCACATTTGTGGAAAGTGTGAGTTGTCTGTGTAGGCAGTAAATAGCAAGGCAGCTCACTGGGTTTGGGAACAGAGTTACAGAGAACCCCATGAGGATGGCTGCAACTTAGCATCTTAATAGTGTGAGACAGAGAGCGAGAGAGGGAAAAATGTGCCCGGGCTGTATGATTAGGCAAGATAACATTTCCCTTCTGATCAGCATCAGTGCTATAATCCCTGCTGCAACTCACTGTCTCATTACCAGAGCCTCTGAGCAAGATGTGCAATTAACATTCTTCACACATTATATCTCACATCAAGTCATCGGCTCAGAGTTCAGGCCCAGTTAATGTAAATGTTAGCTCTTCCTGATTGCTGACATATTTTGCTGTGTCAGTATAGCCGAGTGTTGTTCCAGCTGTGAAGAGGTTGGTGAGTAATGTCTGAAACAGCCATTGGAGACATGAATGTCTGTGTTGGGAATGCAATAGACCTATCCCAAAATGAAGGCAGTGAGAGGAATATTGTATTAACAATGAGTGATAGTATAAGAGAGATTCAGTTCTAGAGGCAGAGTAAAAACTAAATCAATTGCACACTATGTAAACCCAAAACCAATTAATTCAGGGTCATTCTGCAGGGTGAGTGCCATTTGTTTCCTTCATGCATTTTTCATTTTTTAGTCAACTAAAACTGAAAACTAGCAAAACAAAACAGGGAGCATAAACAGACTGTGATAATGTTCGTAGATGTGGTGGAAGGAAGAGGACAAGGGGTCGGCTTTGTCTGCTGACTGAACTTTTATTCTCACCAATAACAAATAAACAAAAGGTTGGTGCAACGCACACTCAATATTTCCACGTCAACGGACGGGCTTCACTCCAGTAGATCACTTCAAACTTTCTACGTCAACGGACGGGCTTCACTCCAGTAGATCACTTTCGGCTCAGTCAGCAGACCCTCTCTCTCTCCTCCGCTCCTGTTTCTCCTGGCGTTTTATCCTGTCTCCACGCCAATTACTGGAACGAGAAACAGGTGTTCGTGATTTGCATTCAGCCCGCTCACTCACCGCGCGTCTCCTGACGCTCTCTCCCGTTGCAGGCTTCGCTAAACCACGCCCCCCTCGCCACACAGACATAAAACGGTCTAGAGCAACTATGTTCAATTCTTGAACGAATCATTCTTTTAAGCCGGTAACCAGAATCTTCACAGAATCTAAGTTT
>RJVU01068486.1:1651131-1694261 GCA_003731715.1 Anabarilius grahami
TACTTCATATGTCCCCCCATAAAAATATCATTAAAAACGTCCTTGTGACGTTGAGCCGCAGGTTGTGCATCCACCAGCAGCGCCTGTGCGAGAGGATCCTGTGGCTTCGCCTCCCGCCTTCGACCTCTTCGCTCCATCTCGACCTGTTGGCTCCACCCAGTCTCCTCCCACCTTCGGCTCCAACGGAGACCCTCGGACTTGCGACTCCAGCGGGTTCCCTCATCCTGTCGGCTCCCCCTTGGTCAGTCATCACTCTGCTTCTGCTACGGACTTGCGGGCCGTCCACTGCGCTCCATCCCTCCACCCATATGGCTGCAGCAGGCTCTTCCTTCCCCTCGGCATCACCTCTATCCTTCGTCACATCGGCTCCGCCTCAGCCCTTGCATCGCCGAGATCTCCCTCGGCTCTCTGCCTGCACCTATGGATCCAGCTGCCGAGTCTCCATCGGACGTCCACCAGATGTTGTCAGTCATCACTACACCATCTCGGCTCCTCCCCTTCTAGACTCCGCCGTGGTTTGTCGGCACTGGGGAGCTCTGGTTCTGCGCCACCAAATAACCTACATCTGCTCTTCAGGGAGTTTGTTGTCATCCCTTCACCATCACGTCATTCCAGCCTCTCGCCATCACTTCGCCATCTCCTCTTCCACCTCCTAAACCCCCTCCAGACCTCCCTTTGTTGTTCCATTATGGCTCAAGGTCGCGCCTTGCCGAAGGGGGGTGTACTGTCATAGTTACGTTTGGTTTGTCTTAGTTTTCATGGAGTTTCAGTTTGTTTTCAATTGTCACACGTCATCTTTGTTCAGATTCTCTCCACTCATCTGTCTCCTTGGTTACCGTCATAATTAGTTTGTATATGTCAGCTGTGTTTGATTTAATCATCCTCGTTTGTGTTCTCTATGTTCTTCCCTCACAGTCCTTCAGTGTTCAGTCTACGTAACATTTAGTGTGTGTTGCCCTGTCTGTCACAGAGTTATTTGTATTATCCTCATTAAACCTTCGTGTTGTAAATATATTCGTCTGCCTTCCTGCAACCACCATTGACTTCCATAGTATTTTTTACTAATATAGAAGTGGCTACCATCAAATGTTTGGTTCCCAACATTGTTCAAAATATCATCTTTTGCGTTCAACAGAAGAAAGAAACTCATACAGGTTTGGAACAACTTGAGGGTGAGTAAATGATGACAGAATTTTTCATTTTTTGCTCCCATTTCATAGAATGACCCTTGAACTTGAACTTACTTGATAATATTCCAAGGCTTATTAATAAATCTATTACAAATCTCTGCAGAAACAGAAGTTGAGATTTTCCAGTTAAATTGAAGCAGAAGATGCCTTGGAGAAATATTACAGCTGCAATCCATATCTGATTATACCACTAAGAGACTCATCTCCCACACAGTGCTGCGTTGTGTATTCCATAGCTTCCTCTGTTTTGTTTGATAATAATGCACACCAAAAATTGCTCATTTCAGAATTCCCAACCCAGGGAGATATGGTTGGCCCTGCAAGTCCAGAAATCTCATTACAGCTTGCTTCATATTTCTCTAGTTAAAGTGCACACTCATTTGCAAACTTCATGTCTCAAAGCCAGCCATCCTTTAAATTGGTTTTCGAATGCACATTTTTCAAACTTCATTTATTTCTGTGCTAGATTGAAGAGAGTCGTTTGAGGGGACGGACGGAATGAGAGAGCAATAGATTCAGGCTGCTGTAGGGAAAGTGGTATCAGACAAAGGGTGGTATGGCAGTCATTTCTTTATTTCACTGTCTTTATCAGTCTTCCACTATTCCACTATCTTATATCCTTCCATTGTTGGCTGACTTTTGTTGGGATTTTTGGTTCAGGCCAACACAACACTCTCCTCCTCTGATTACACTAGAGAGAAAACTAGGTTTTGTGTATTGGTTGCAATGAAGAGAGCTCTGGATACACCATATCTTGTTGCAAAGTGTCTGGCACTGAAAACTAACAGTTCAGAGTCTGTTATCATCAGTGTTGGGGAAGCTACTTTGAAACTGTAGTTTTCCAAGTTACTCGTAATTGAAAGTAATTCAAGCTACCCATTTGAAAAGGTATAGTTAACTACACTACAAAGTAATAGCAAAAATCAACCAACAACACTGAAGTACATGGTAATTTAGTCAGAGTCAGAGTTAATTCTAACAAAACAGGCACAGAATAAATTATTCTAAATAAATAAATACTTACTAGCATACACACTTAATTGTATACCTTGTCCCAGTTTCTCATTAAAGTGTTAAACTTTTTTTTTTTTTAAGTTGCCCTTTGTTACAGTGTAATTATACAAATAAGTACTGTGTAATATTAATTAACAACACATACTTACTATATAATATGGGTTAGGGTTGGTTTAAGGGTTTTTTTTTTTTTTGGATCTGACATCCAAAGGCACAGAATAAGAGATCTGACATCTCTTATTCTGTGGATTTTGCCCATTTTCTTCCACTTGTTACCACTGTTTTTCTGCCCCTACAATGCGTGCACAGCTGCAAGTGATGTAACTGTGACATCTGCTCCCAAATGGTAATACATACATGCAGTGCATATATACACAAAACAATTCAGTCCCAGAAATGTGAAACTGCAGCCTATTCCTCCAATCTGGACCTGTGTAAAAGCACATATCCCGCTGTCACTCTTTGTCCGGTCTCCAATTTGGTTTACACTACTGGAAAAAAAAAATGGTTTTGTAACAATTTTCACTTAGAAATTGCTAGTGAATTTACAAATTCACAAAGAAATGGCAAGTAACACATTTAATTACAAATGAAGTAGAAAAACTTAAAAGTGTTTTCTTGTAAAACATAGTCTATAATCTTTTTTTTAAATTATTATTTACATCTTTGAGCAATGATTTTAGACTGCTCATTTCTGCAAAACAACATTAGATTGAACATCAATCTGCCTAAAGGCACCCAATTAATCCCTCTAGATGATTAGGACACTTCTCAAACTATTTATCACATATCAATACTCGCAATGTCCCACAAATAATCGTTTTCCATTTCACTGCTAGTCTCTGTGGCTTGGCAGCGAAATCTAATATGAGCAATAATGGCTAAGCTTTTTGGCGTCTACAGTGAAAAGTCAGATGAAACAGTCATCTTTTTGGAAATAGGCCATATCAGATTGTCATGGGGACTGAGCTTTGCTCTGTTGTCACTAAAGTGTTTAGACAGTCCCTGTAGCCAGAGCTCCACTACACCACAGACAGAACAAGAGGGTTCAGAAATCCAGTGTTCAGTCAAACCATAGTGAATTGCACAGTATTTAAATGTGCAGGCTTAGCATTTTTATTATTCCCCTCAAAATGTGTCTCAAAAAGGAATACATAAATGTTTTGCAGAAATAATGTGTCAGAAAACATGACACTCAACAACTATGATGACAAACAATTGTTCAGTTACAGACATGCAGATTTGCTATTGCACTGTATATGCACTAAACAAAAGGAAAGATGGGTGAGGCACAAATGGCTTCAATAAATAGGCTGAAAGGCTTGTTTTGGCAGCTTTCTCAACTGTGGTCTCATAGCTGTGGTTCGAATAGCTGAGCTGTGGATAATATTTGAAGGATGTGTATTATATAAACTGGTCTTATTAAAATGTTGCTAGTACTTGTTAAGAGATTTTACACTGCAGGAGCCCTATAATCTCAAGATGAAAGACAATCCTCTCTGGGAAAGGGCACAACTAATGTCGATTGAAGCCAGGATAGTTCCTATCTTGCTTACTTCCTAACCTAACAGTGATAAAAGTGTTGCTCGTGGATCATAAAGGATCTGTGCTATTAAACAGTGAAAGTTAGTCGTGTTCCTGCATGGCTAATCATCTTCTGTTGATCCTGGAAGAACATTTCTGTCAAATAAAGATAGTTGTAATCCTACCCCAAATTCCAAATTCTCAGTTTCTAACCATAAAGTACCCTGTAAAGATATGCTGTGTCATGCACATTTTACAAGATGTAATATAAGTCTCTGGTGTCCCCAGAATGTGTCTGTGAAGTTTCAGCTCAAAATCCCCCACAGATCATTTATTACAGCTTGTCAAATTTGACCCTATTTGGGTGTGAGCAAAAACACGCTGTTTTTGTGTGTGTCCCTTTAAATGCAAATGAGCTGCTGCTCCCGACCCCCTTTCCAGAAGAGGGCGGAGCTTTAACAGCTCAACAACAACAAAGCTGGAGAATCTCACGCAGCCAAAATGAGGATTGTCAGTAACGGTGTTCAGCCTTACATTGTTCAAACCGGAGTCGACACTGATGGAGAGACTCAGGAAGAAGTTACAACTTTTAGAATGAAACTGGACGTTTCTGAATGGTTAGTGGATAAATTTATGTTGTTGCTGTGGAGTTGATTCAACTCATCGACTAGCATGTGCCGTCATGTTAAACCTTTGTGCAAATCCAGCATTGAATTGACCCTCGTTTGTGAAGCAGTCCGGTGTAAAATGACGGCACTGCAACAACACTCTACTACAACAACTCTTCCTCTTCTCTAAAGCAGCCCAACATGGCCTCACCCCCTTTGTTGTGTGTTCTCAGGGGCGGAGTTTATGTAAATTTTAGGTTTAGTGATGTCACCAACCCGGGAAGAAGTTCGTTGTAGACCCTACCAGCCGTTAGTTGCAGTCCTTAAAAAGAGATTTCTGTAAATGAAAATATCTCCTTTTGCATTGAACTTTGAGCATCATAACTTCGCAGATGATGTTTATGCTCAAAAATCAACATTACACACTAACTAAAGTTAAAAAAGTGTATATTTGTAAGTTGAATCCACTTGGTTCAGAAGTTAGTGGGTACAGAATGCATTTCGCAAGCCACCATTGGCCTAGGAAATTAGGAGACTTGTAAAGTGCCTCTATTATGTGTTTGTGTTAGCTGTTTGTGAATGTAAAGGTCTGCATAGATTAAAGTGCATGATAAATGGAGTTATTGTCTCCCAAAAGAAAGAAACGATACTGAGCCTGAAATGAGTCGTCAGTAATTCCAGTCTTACTTTCTGCACAAACCTACGTAGGTTTGTAACAAATTTGCATAATGCAAGTCTGTTTTTCATTGACTGCCCACGAACATCTACTTTGACCCTCAAACACTGTAGCTGTAGCTGAGGCGTGGAAGAGTTTGGTTCATGTTGTCTACATGTCGAGAGGAGTTAAGCAGGGACTGTAAGCAGTACAGAAATCACAACAGACTGAGAAAAAACTTTTTTTTTTTAAACTTGATAACCTATTTTTGGAGACTTTTAAAATGCAGATGCATTAAATGTGGTTCTCTTCTGGGAGACTCACTGGAGGCAGAAGCGTGGAGGGCATGTTAAATTATAGAGGTGAGAGAGAGGCACGCATTAAGAACGCGTGCAAACTAAAGCACCCCATTCATAATAGCCTGGTGCCTACTAGGAAGTTTATTGTGCAAAAGAAGCTTGTTGTCAGCAAAGTATGTTATTTGCATCATAGTGTTCGTGACTAGTTGTATCATTTGCTTCTTTTTGATTTTGGGGTGAAATATGACCTAGACAGGTTTTGTGAGATGTATTTAAACAACACATAGGCCTAGACAAAGACCATTACGGAACATGTTCATGTTCAATCCAGCTACAGAATCTGTTCCCACACTCACAGACAGTGCAAGAGCATGTGTTCAGGCCTGGAGAGACAGACAGCGATAGAGAGGAACAGAGAGAAATGTATACTCTTGAACTGGCTCTAGAAAGGGATGGTGTGTATGTACACTGTAAAAAGAACATCAGACTCATCAAGATGGCCTTGGACAACTTCAAAGGAGACATTTGCAATAGAGGAATTCAACTGTGAATTTTCACAATAGCTTTGCTATTATTTTGGCAGATGTAGAGTGAGACTGAAACGAATACTATTGAATTTCAAAGGTTATGCAAGATATCTAAGGTTTCTTAGTTTTAGGCCAAAGAAAGCATCATGTCGTCTATGAGATCTGGGACATTCAGAACAAACACTTCAAATATTTGCTATGGATTTAAGAAGATTCTACCTTCATAGATGCTGCTAAAAACTCACCAAGGACTGAGTATAAAAGAAATGTGAAGGTCAGAACAACAAAAAAACACTGCAGACATTTTTAGCATCGTTTTGTGAGTGTGTATTTTGATGGAAACTGGGTTGGAGCGAATCAATATTTTAAGAGTCCTGAGACTGTTGTTAGACTTTGTGCTGCAGGACAGAATTAAGTATTTAATGCATTGGAGGGGAACAGTCTCTATACGTCAAAATTGTTCTTATTACTTCTAGCAAGTTCTGTCCTGGTGTGAATGATTTACAAACACAAAAAATGTACAGATTAAATTGCACATGAGAACACAAAAATGATGCCTATTTTTTCTACTGTTAGACTATTAGGAAAGAACTAATATGCCAGTTGCTAATTAATTAGATTTATTTGACATGTACTGTAGTTGCAAAGTTACTCATACTGTACTAAGTAGAATTTGCAAAGTGGAAAATCGAAATATGTACAATAGAAGCCTGATATAGTTTGCCTTCTTGGGACCCCAAGACAATTTACACATCCTTAGGGTGATGCAACTGGGCATGAGGAACGCGACCGCGAACGGACCGAGGGGAACCAACAAGCCACACCCCCACCCCCGCTGTCGGACCGAGGAGGGGGGGCCCACTTCCGCTACCTTGCACCGGGCCGCGCCGACTGGGACGGCCCTCAGTGCTTATCACGTGACCATCTGCAGCAGCTGGAGAGCAGCCTGCTCTGGTGCAGTGAAGCCTGCAGTTTTCTGCCTCTTCTGGTGTGTGAAGAGTGTTTAATGGCAGATGAGCCTTGTCTGTGCATGCCTGTGTAAAATATCTCTGATCTAATGAGTCAGAGGGGAATCAGCGATGCTTAAACTCTACATCAGTGGTTCTCAACTGGTGGGTTATGAGCCATAAATGCGTCACAGGCCTGGTCGGATTGTGGAAACAACGATACCTAATGCAAATGTTAAAATTGTACACTTAATTTTACAAACTTTTAAAAAGGAAAAGAAAATGCTTCCCATGTTGACATCAAAGGCTGTGAAACTGATATTTTAATGCAGATTTTGGTGTCAGTTGATAGAAGCTACACAAATGGATAAGTTGCATTGAAAACCATCAACGGAACTATGCAATGCCTTCTGAATTATTGGTAGCTGCATGCATGAAATAATTGTTACAATAAGTTCCCATTACTGCATCAACTAATATGCAAAACATTTTATATATTAATCTTTGTTAATTTTTGATCTGAAGCAAAACCAGTTTGTCTCTAATACCATTCACCTCAAGACTGGCCTGCAAAAAAGTTCTGAGAATAAGCAGCACAGACCAGTCAGGAAGGAGGACCTGCTGCCGGTGGATTGAGGTTGTCAGATATGGGAATAATTCAGATATTGTTTGTGGTGGGGTAAATTAAAAGTGATAAGTGGTGACGTCACAATCGTGTTGCGTTGTGGTATATGGAGCTGCCTGAAGTGTACATAATCGAGGTCTGTCCATATAAACTTCCCTCGCCCACTTCACGAAGTGGAACGCACTTCAAAATGGCGGCAGGGATTCCCCCGAGGGGAATTGTATTTTTTAAAAAACTTTTGTCCACCAAATCAAAGTCAAGTGGTCAAACCAACATGCAGAAAAAACAAAACAAAAAGGAAATGATATATTAGCGCCCCTGCGGACCCTCATGACTGTGTGTCAAGGTCAATAATTCTCTTAAAATATCAAATAATTTCACCTTTTCAGACAAGTGTATATAAAACATTTTTTTCAAAACAATTATTAAGACGTACACATGTATTCAAGTTGTGAAGAAAATACAGTATGCTATTACTTTTTACTTGATTGCTACACATGACTTTTTTCATTACATTTAAACTTCTTTAAAAAAAGAGTATGAACGTTTTTCAAAACCACATAACACGAACACACAGAGTACATTTCTAAGATCACATCACAAACTAGATATTTATAAGATAATATATAAGGACATTCCTTATTTGTCATTGACCTCTTTAGCCTGGCCAATCAGCTGGTTGACCAAGGACGTGATGATAATGAACATAACAAAAACATAACATGCCATTTTATTTCAACAAGGTTTGCATAAAATCATATCCTACTGTAAATAACTACCTACAAAAGCAGGAATATTAACATGTCTGTCTTGCAGGCTTTCTAGGTTCATCAGGTGCCCAAAGGGCTGTCGTTGGACAAACAGTTTCGAGGAATGAGGCCAGTGTGGGGAAGGAAGGGAATGTCACTCTCTGCTGTTTAACTATAAACATACACAATTCAAATAGCCTAGAAGAGACAACACAGCTGGCCGAAAGCTCATCAGGCACTGCCCCCTGCTGATTGATGACCTTTCCATCGCAACAGGAGCCGTGATTTGCTAAGAGATCCTTGGGCACAGTATCCTTTAGCACATTCAACATGCAACTGTTGTCTAAATGTGCAATTACAAGACAAAAGTGGTTTCCCATGCCTGCTGGGAAATCTATGTTAAGCTAGCAGATTTATATTGTAGCTTAAGGTGATCTCACATAGACCTTATGTCACTCAACCCATTCAGCACTTTGCTTGTTGTGTGCTGTCTTCCAGGCAGTTCCCTTATGAAAAAGAAGTATACTTCAAGTTCATTTTATCAAGTATACTTAAGTAATGTTCAAGTATATTTTTTAAGTATCCTTTATGTAGTAAGTATACTAGTATAAATGTACTAGTAGTAAACTTGTAAGTGTACTATTTTAATACCGCTTGGGACTAAAATGGCCCAATTGAAGTATGCGCTTAAGTGTAACAGTAGTAAACTTTAAGTACACAACTAGTTCACAGCTACGTTTCTCTAAACTTATAAGTATACTAGTAGTTTAGTATTTTAATACTAGTAGTATATGAAAGTACACTTTGAAATATACTCTCAGTAAACTACTAGTTTAGTGCAAGTATACTTGTTTTCTTTAAGTGAACATAACATCACACTTATAGTTTACTTTTTATATATTATTTTTGCACTTTAAGTATACAACTATGTTCCTATTTAGGTATTATTTTTTATACTTGAAATACCTTTAACTGTACTTTCTTTCCATTTTAAAATACATTTTATTTTAGCTTCATGAATCCTTTTTTATCAACATTTAAATGTGGTTAAGTTTTATTAAAAGAAAGGAAACATTTTAAACAAGGTCAAAGGCAGTTGTGATTTATATGCTGTTTAATGTTTGATGATCGCTTTATTTTATTTAGGTCCACATTTTCAAGACATATCTGAGAGCTATATTAAATCGGTTTGACCTGTTATCTGCTATATGAAGCGACTTCAGCAAGACACTTGACTAAAGCTGGAATCTAAATATTAGATGAAACAATGCTGGAGTGAGAGAAGCAGTAGTTTATATCTGTTCTGCGTTGTGATTGGCAGGATGAAATGAAAATGTTCCTGCTGCATTATTGTGTATATGAGCTGTTTTGACGCATGGACATCTGCAGCCAACGTCAATCCTGCCACTCTGCATTGTGTAACACTTGCTTTGCAAAATGACAGCTGTTTTCCCTTTTTCCACTTCAGCATTGCCTTCTGCATGAAAAAATCTGCATGAGTCTGCAAAATAAGCAGCAGTTGCTGTCACTTACAGCATATACACAGCCTGATATGATGGGGGAACAAACATCACTGCTTACAAATCAGCATAAAGAATGATGAAACATAAATCAGGAGGTTAACATAACATGATCCTTGGGAAGATTCCTGGGATTCTACTTAAACTGGACACAAACGAGGACAACTGTCTTTTGGAAAAACATAAGAAGAATAGGCTCTTAATTAAGTGTTTATCATATCTCTGTTAGTTTCGTTTGTTGTCTAACAAATCAATATGTGGTATTGCTTTTGTACAACAATCAAGTACACTCTAAAAAATGCTGGGTTAAAAACAACCCAAGTTGGACAAACCCCATGGTTAGGTAAAATGTTTGCCCAACCTGCTGGGTAGTTTTATTTAATCCCAACTATTGTTTAAAAATCACTGTATTGCTTTCTTAAAACAGACCCAAAGTATGCTGAAAATAAACATTTATTAATATGTTTAATAAATGAACATTTATTAAGGTTTAATGAATAATAATCAATAAACATTCATTAAATTGCTTATTAATAAATGTTTGTTTTTTGATTATTATTGTTGCTTCCAGTAATTGTGTCTGATTTTAATTTCCAACCTATTTTTGGTTCATTTTAAGCCAGACATATAGTCATTTTTAAACAATAGTTAAGTTAAATAAAGCTGCCCAGCATGTTGGGCATACATTTAGCCCAACCGCTGGGTTAAAACAACCCAATCGCTGGGTTTGTCCATTTGTAACCCAACTTGGGTTGTTTTTAACCCAACATTTTTTAGAGTGTATGTGTGTAAATAAGTAATTAAAAACTAAGTAGTGTCCAAAAGACCCCCTTGTGTATGGAAGTACTTTTTATGCCACGAAAGGATGTGTCCAAACCTTACCAATTCAAAAATGTAACAATCTAGCAATGACAGCTTGAGCACTTTTTGAGAAGTTATTGGAACATGATTTTTTTTTTTAAAGTTTTATATTGAATAACTTACATTTTAGACAATGTTGCCAGTTACTTTATCTGTTTTTGCTCGGCCAACAAGAATTAGTTCCAAACCATGTCACAGCAGATCCACTGAACCACTAGCTATGTTTCCATCTACCTTTTTTATGCGCATTTTGAGATATTGCATAAAAAACACTAAATGGAAACGCCAAGATGCACATAAATTCTAAAAATGTGCATAAAAACCAACTGAGTTGAATACATTTTTATGCAGTATGAAATCATGCACATAAACTGCGATGGAAACACTTTTATTGAATAAATTCCTTGATGCGCAACAAAAAAGACATGACTTTGTGATGGGATGGCATAACTGGACCAACCAGTGGACTGATCTCATTGCACAGCATCTGAAATGCTGTTTTGGTCATTCTGTAATGCCTGACCAAAGTCTGTCGTTAAAGTGGTTCAAGATAATTTCCTAGAAGCGCCTTACACGATTGCGTTCACAAACACCAGGCATCTGAATGCAAGATAACATGACAGCGTGTATTGTTTTCAGACGAAAGTTCAAAAATTATTATATACTGTACAGTGGCTACTGGAGCAACTTCCATCTTTCCATTGATATTTAGTGCCAGTTTATCAGGAAGTGACGATTTTGTTCTCTTCGACTCACTGGATGGAAACAGCGCTTTATTCGCAAATGTTTTATTCGATATTCCAAATTTGTGCACAAGTTAAATTCGCATCTTTGGATGGAAAGACACAGTAGTGGTGTTTTGTCACCGAATGATTTAGTGTTAATGAACAAATCGGTTGGGTGAGCAATTCAGTTAATGAATCAATGGTTTTGAACAAATTGGTTGAGTGAATGACTCAATGACTTACTGGCATAACCTATAGAAAGAGTTGAATAATCCACACCACTATTGCACAAAAGAGTGATAATCTGGAACGTGCAAATATGGACAAGATGAGTGATACACTCTTGGAAGTCTACCTGACCATTCAAGATTTGAGATCGACTAAATATTTTGTTATACTGTATTTCATAAGACATCTTTGACATCTCAGACACCTTGTGAGTCCAACTGTTTCAGGGTGAATATTGGACAGACCCAGCAGCAGGGGGAATGGCAAGTTACCACAAGCCTGACTGCATCTGAAGCTTGTTAACATTCCTCTGACAGGGTCGCATTCTAGGCACTAATAGGGACTGATGTTGTGTGTGTGTGTTTGTGTGGCAGAACTATGCTCCTAAAGGCCACCGGAACTCGACTAATAGGCCACAGAGGGACACAGTGGGCAATATTCAAATGAGTCTACATGTTCCCAGACGTGTTTGTCAGCCAGTTTAACACTCAACATTCTAAAGGGTGGCGTTACTGGAGTAGTATCGCCAGATTTACAAAAGGTACGTGTGTATACATACTGTAAACACCGTGCAGTGACATTTTTCTTCTTTTGTTTTTATTCTGAACCTCTTCACCCAGGTCTGTAGTGGCTGGTGTACTGCTGTATATCTTTAAATATCTTAAATATCGGTTAGGCCATGCTCACAAGATCTAGGTGTCACATCATTGAAAGTAACTGCATCAGATGGAAGACTGCTGAGGCTGGGAATCATCCATTAGGATACAGATCCACTCAATCTTCATCAAGGCAAGGCAAGGCAATTTTATTTGTATAGCACATTTCATACACAATGGTAATTCAAAGTGCTTTACATAAAGAAGAAGAATAAAAATAGAACATAAGGAATATAAATAACAGTAAAAACAGAGAATTTTGCTATCTGGATAGAAGAGCTAGGAAGTCTTAGGGAGTTTTTGTTGTTGTTGTTGTTGTCCATCAGAGTGGATCTAAACGGATATATCCATCAGAGCAGATCTAAATGGATCTTCCTCACACGACAGGACTGCTACCTGTTAAGGCACTTCAAACTGATAAACAATGTTTCAATCTCCCCTTTTGCCAAGACACCTCAAACTGCGCCACACAGCCCTAATCCCCCTTCCGCAGATATCTATGCAACGCAGTTCAAATTTCCCCTTCCAAATTTCCAAATTTCCCCTTTGGAAATTTCCCTCTTTGGAAAGTGTCCTGACTGTAATCCAGAGATATATTAACCATGCACCACAGCACCAGTTAGAGTGACTGTTTTTCCATTCACTACCCAGAGTTTCAGTTTATACTTGGATTTCCATAGTTGTCCCAGCCCAATATTCAGTTTAAATTACCATGTTGAACCCTTACAAAATGGGTTGGGAACTGCCATGGCATCTGTCTAAAAATGTATTTCTCCAATCCATCACCCAAGTCTACGATACATTCTTGAGTTCTTTGCTACTCCAGTTTGCTCCTCAACATAATCCTATGAGATTAGGTTACTCTCAAGTAACTTTCTTTATATGCTTGATTCATAAGTACCTTTATATATTAATTTTTAATTGATGTAACAACTTTGCAGTTGCTTCTGCATTATAGACATAATTTTGAAAGAAAAAGGGGCCTTACACATATTTTATTTAAAACCCTAAACAACGGCAGCATTGACTGACATGCTTTAAATGTAAAAACATGAAATTCTTAAATGCTTGTTTAACTTTGTAAATTACAGAACAATGGTTGGTATAATTGCAACCATATTTTTGTGTAATCACAGTTTTTGTTGAGGGAAGAGTAAAGAAATGTCTGTGGTAACTGACATTGTGCCACAATTGCTCTCCACGACTTATTGAACCTGAAGCATATTTTCTTTTAATGCTATCAGCTCATTCCTGTATTCCTTGGGAAAATGATTTATTTGTAATTTACAGATTCTGATTGCTGGAACTCAAATGTATACCGACTAACTGAATTTCTGAGAGTGTGTGAGAGAGTTGACCTGCTCTTTTAATGAGAGTTTGGCACCTCCATATGGTCACCACCTTCAATCATCCCTCACATCTTCATGAAAGTCCTCTCCTGCCAAGTGCTCTGAACCGTGCCAATCAGACCAGACCCCATGCTGCTAGAGGAGAAGACTGCAGAAGTATATTAAACACTAACTGTAAATTGACCAGATTTCTGTAATGTGTAGTTTAGTAGTCCATACCATTGAAGTTTCCAGTGTTCGTTAAAATTCTTGTTTTGTGTATTGGAAAATGTAGTAGCGTAATGAACTGGGGTAAGGTAACCATTTTATCGTCAACACACACTTACCATATTTTTGTATGTACATTATAGATAATTACAAAGCAAGGTAAATGTTATTCTTTTTGTTTTATTGTGGTTGAGTCTGAATGTATTAGGAAGGACAGATATAAGAGAGCAAAATATTGATTTCATTATCAATGATAACAGGTCCTGGGTGAATATTTTCAAGTAGATAGTGACATGAAGTCATCTGCCAGACATCGAAGTAGATTACTCCATCAATATCTCTGAACATCTCCTTCATCACTGTATTCAGCTGCATTGTATACCAATCACTTCGAAAAATATCCTGTAAAAACACAGATCAGTAACAAATTTTAACTCCATTGTTTGCCATTACTGCTACTGTGTCCACCATCCATACATAGCATTCAGTACTTTTTGTAGTATTATTTGTCACATTTTATAAAAGGTGATGAAAACATTTGCCCAAAAATTAATCATCCACTCATACTCATGTTTTTCAAGATCTATATTTATAGCGCAGTGTCCAAGCTGCTCATTTTTCCATGCAAAAAAAAATAAAAAATTAACATTTCATTCTGTTTCTCGCACAGAACAATTTGCTTCAGAAGACTAAAGCCAAATGGTCTACTTTATGTTTTATGATCCCTTATAGTCCTTTTTGAAGTTTGATAGCCTTTTGTTGGTTCTTTTCGTTGTAAGAGCTTGGATTTTCTGCTAAACTTCTTCTTCTGTGTTTCACAGGTAAAAGTTAGTTATGCATGTTTGGAATGAATAAATTGTCACTTTAAAGAAAACAATTTTACATCAGTTGGAAAAAGGGGTATGAGTACTGTGTTGCCTAAATATACTGAGTATCTTTGAACCCCAGTGTTTCTAGACTTTCAATAAAAACAACAACAACAACAACATATTTTCTTGTTAACCATAAATATTATCACAAGAACACAATATAGAAAACTATAAAAAATGGAGAATGATTGTAAAATAAGCAATTGTACCTTTACTCCTGCAGTGTTTCCAGACTTGATGATGACGGTAGTCTCTGGTGCACGACTCAGCAGTGCAACAACAGACTGACGGATTTTGGCCACTTCATGCACGTAAAATGTTATTGGGTGAAACACCCGGTGGGCACAGATTGTGAAGACAAAGACTGCATGAGGACCACCAGCTATTTCATCAATATCATTGCTGATATAATGCAGGTCGGTAATGGGTATTTTACAAAATCGTAAAGGAGCACTGTGTGGCCTCCAGTGAACAATGATATTATTTTTCAACTCTACAAGCCATCAGGGGTCCACCCAAACGAGAAGTGAGGAGGTCCATTCTTTTTATGCCTAGTAAGTAAAACTTAAATTAGAATCATTGTTTTAATTTCTTAAACAGCTTTACAAAGTTGCTTTTGCTTATTGTATACAGCAGCCCCAGAAA
Source organism: Anabarilius grahami (assembly GCA_003731715.1). Lineage (NCBI taxonomy): Eukaryota > Metazoa > Chordata > Actinopteri > Cypriniformes > Xenocyprididae > Anabarilius > Anabarilius grahami. The sequence goes on from RJVU01068486.1 coordinate 1,666,330, forward strand.
GCATGTATACACACAAATAAAAATTCATCAATTACTCAAACTCTGTAATGGTTATGTTCTAAGTGTGGACACTTATGTTCTTTTTCCTTTGGTTCCCATGTTTCCTTCTTGTGTTTAGTTTCTGTTCCCTTTGTTCCTGTTGCTAGATGGTTTCCATAGTTACTCATTGGTTAACTGATTATGTTCACCTGAGTCTTGTTTGGTTCCTAATTTAACCATGTATTTAAGCCCACAGTTTTTTTTTCTTTGTCCTGTATTGTCTTTGCACAAGTGAAGCTATTACATTGATTCTTGCCTTCTGGATTGTCTTCTTTGTTTATGTAAACAATTTATTTTAGAGTATGACTGCCCATGACTACCACGAACCCAGAACCAGAGCCCCTCCAGCCCCTCCTTATGCCCGCCGCAGACCCAGAGTCAGTGTCTATGCCCACCAAGGACCTAGAGCCAAAGCCCTGTCTCCACCCCTGGTTCCATCCAACTCCAAGTCTCCTTCATCGCTTTGGGTTCCGTCCAGCCCCAAGTCTCCTTTCTCAGCCCCAAGTCTCCTTTGTCACCCGGCCCGAGTCATCTTCGTTACCACTGGTCCTGCCCAGCCCCGAGTTTCTTTTATTGCCACTGGTCCTGCCCAGCCCCAATTCTCCTTTGTACCATTGGTCCCACCCAGCCTCAAGTCTCCTTTGTAGCTGCTTACCCCAACCGCCCTACTACTACCCTCCTCTTCTGACTTCACCTTCAAACTCCTTGGCACCTGTCCAGTCCTCCTCCTCTTGCTTTGTCTGACTCCTCGGCTCCACCTTGGGCTGCCTGGTTCCCAGATGCACCCTGGTGTGAGGGCCTCCGAACCCATGACTCCACCTCAGCCTGTTGATCCTTCGGCTCCAACTTGGCTCCATGCTCCCTGGGCATCACCATGGTCCATCATCCCTCAGGTTCCACCGGGCTCAGCTCCGCCTTGGTCAGTCATCATCCTGGTTCTGAGCCTCTGGCTATGCCTTGTCACTCAACTCCCCCTCCACTTTGGTCCCGCGAGTCTGTGGTTCTGCCTTGGCCCTCCAGTCTATCGGTGTCACCCTGGGTATTTATCTCCTCAGCTCTGCCTGGGTCTCCACCTCTCATGGCTACACTTTCGGAAGTCGCTTTGGTTCTGCCTGGACTCACAGCCGTGGCTCCACCCTAGATCCTTCTTCTATCAGTTCTGCGATAGGTCTTTGCTTGGACACTGCTGTGGGTCGCTCCATGGCTTCTCCAAAGTCTCCTCCCTCCAGTATCTGCTCTCTGGCTCCTCCCTCCAAACCCCCGTCATCCCTCTCTTCAGTGTTGAACTGTCTGTTACGGCACAAGGACACGCCTTCCAGGAGGGGGGAGTACTGTAATGTTTGTGTTCTGTATTGGAATTTTATGTTGTTTTTCCTTTTGGTTCCCATGTTTCCTTCCTCTGTTTAGTTCCTATTTCATTTTGTTCCTGTTGCTAGTTGGTTTCCATGGTTACTCATTTGTAAATTGATTTGTGTTCACCTGGGTCTTGTTTGGTTCCTCTTTTAGCCATGCATTTTTTTCAATGTATCTTTGCGTTAGTGAAGCTGTTATGTTGAACCTTGCCTTCTGGATTGCCTTCTTTGTTTTGTTTTTGTAAATGAAGTAAATCTGTTGCAATTTAGATCCTCTGCTTCTCTTCCCTTGCCTGCACCATGACACACTGACAACACTGAACCCCACTGACTTTCAATGTATGGGGAAAAATTGGACAATTAAAAAAAAAAAAAATCCACTGAAGAAAGACAGGTTTGTAAATAAGTGATGACAGGATTTTAATTTTTGGTGAACTAACCCTTTAAGTTGCACTGATTTATGTACATGTCTCATTGTCATTGCATTAGACACAAAATGTACCTAGTAGCATCTGCAAACAAATGCTCCGAGAACTAACTTCACTTTGTGTGGCCTCTGTATTTTAGTTCTGTACATTCATGCTATGAAACCTTAAATAACATGAAAACTTTTTTTTTTTTTTTTTTTAAGAGAGAGGAAAATGTCAGCCAACCCCAAATTAAAGCCATTTACATCACTGAATAACTTATCTGGCACTTTTTCTTCAAAATACTCAAACCACTGCCTTGTGGTGGAGTCTCCCATCATATAGACGATCTTGTTTTTAAGACAACTTCCCATTTGTGAAGAATTGAACTGTTGGGTGTTGCATACAAAAGACTTCCAGACATCTTTCAGATAGAACCCTGCAGGAACAGGTGTTGTCATGCCAGATCTGCATCTCTCCATTTTGCCAAAAGCAAAGAAACATTTACTTGAAAAGAGAGTGTTGTAATCATGTAAATCCTGCGTTTTCTGTAACTACTTGATTTGATCTCTCTTTATATGTTTTGACCATTTCCTGTTTGGAAAGAATTGATGACAAAATTAAAGCGAATATGAGCTGAATTCTTGTTTTCGGTTTGCTAAAAAAAAAGGAGTCATTATTTCCTTTCTTCTTATTTCTTTCCAAATATTAAATAAAAATGGTCAAAATGTACACAGATCATATGTGAACATACCAATGGCTGCATTGTTGGGAAGGACATCAATGATTTGTGTGTCTCCAATAATAGCAACATTTGTTAATGTACTGTGAAGAAAAAAAAAAATACATTTATAAACTTTTTCCACAGTTCTGCAATTCTTCTGGAAGTTGCTTTGATTTCCCACTTACTCTGTCAAAAATTGCATCTCAAAAGGATTTAATGGGTCTTCAAAACTTCCTTTTGAGTGATGAACCAGGTTGTCACAAGAAAGTTTCTTCGGTCTCTCACACTGCCACACCGTCCCTGTTTTTATATCCTTATACTCACAGCAGCAGTCGCCTTTCCTCCAACTTCCATCTGCACCCCACTTAAGATTACACTGTACTACTTCACTGATCCTGGTTTTATTGGGTCCTGGTCCTTCAAAGTGGCCATTATAGTGGCTGCGTGGGAATGAGGACTCCCTGTATTTATTTAGAATCTGCACAGCCTCACTGGAGTGCTCTAGACGTACATAAACTTGTGCCTGACCTTCCCAGGGCAGAAGAAGAGCAACAGAGTAAGTCCCATTACGGTGATCCACAACCTCCCCGTACACACTCGCCTTCAAGAAGAATGGAGAAGGTTAAAGTGTGATGCAGAAAACTAATGTCTGCAGGCAAAGCAAGCTTATAAACCCAAACTTAATAGGTAATATTTTGTAAATAAGCCAACAATTAACAGGCAAATAAAACTCAATGTGACAAATGTTGGCATATTTATTTTTTTTTATATAAAAACTGATTATAAAATAATATACAGTATATTATAAAATAAACACACCTTGAGCTTTGAATTGAAAATCTTGGCGAAATCTCCTCCATATCTTTTCAGGTTCTTGTTGTGGTCTCTGGCTGTGATGGTAACGGAGATCTTTTCTCCCACTTTGTAACTCTCCTTGAGTCCCACATTAGAGAATGTTGAGTGGACTGGACTTGTGCTTTGATTTCCTTTTGATTTTAATGAGGAGGAAAAAAAAAAAACTATATGAGGGCGGATTAGAACCCAGAACCTTTGACATGGTTAGGCCTCTAGGGAATTCAAACATTGATAGCGGATCTATGTATTTATTCACTAACATGAAGAATCTCAGCACTAACAAAATATTGTATTATAGCTATAGTAGATGTAAGAATGAAACTGTATGAATTTATGAATGAATCACATTAAACATGAGTTCTCAGTCTACTAATAAAATTGATTTCTGGACATCGCAATGTTATTTTTTCTACAATTGTTATTGTACATATCTGATATAGCATTGTATTAGACACTCCTGTCCCACCCACTTTTTAAAAGTACATCTATGCATATTTTAATGCAAATTAATACAAATATTTTTTGAAAATAGTTTCAAAATGATTATTTCCCAACTAGAATAACAGTTAGAATTTAATTCACTGTTCTGTTTCTTTATGCTTTATAACAAAAAGGTCCTCCCAATGTTCAAGACACGGTTATGGCGGCTTTGATATATATCTCATCCACAAGTTATAGAAGTAGAAAAACAACACACAGTGAAATGTAATCTCAAAATTTTACGCAAACCTGTAATAATTAACTATATTAAATTAAACAAATATACTTTATTTAATCTCACTTTATTAACCAATGTCTTTACTGCTGACCTTCAGTGAACTAATTCAACCATACTAATATGCAAAAGATTAGATTTAGAAAGAAGAGTGTTGAACTTCCTTCTTTAATCCAGAATAGCAACAGATCTGAAAGGTTTGTTTGAGCTACGCCCTCTATTATACAGGCATTTATGTGCATTTCCTTCAGCCTGAGGCTTATTTCACTTTTGATGTGAAAGGGCCTTAACATTTGCCAGAAATAGAACTTTTCTTTAATTGTTATTAACAAACAAGCAAGCCCAGGTGGGAAAAAGTAACACAAAAGTAATGTAACATAACTTTTCATAAAAAGTAACTAAGTAATGTAATTAGTTACTTTTTTAGGGAGTAATGCAATATTGTAATGCATTACTTTTAAAAGTAACTTTCCCCAACACCGACGGTTACGACATGGCTCGAAAACAGCATACACTTGTTGTTTTGTTTTAGGAACTGTAAAAGTCAGCTGCTGATTGTTCATGGCTCTCTGTGACTGACGTCTGTCTACAACTCTGCATTGCCTTACAGAACGCACTGATGACGTGTGATGACATGAAATAAATATGTTGACAAGGTGTTTTATGTTTTTAATTAGGATTTTTGATGAAGAGAAGGAATGAAAAAAAAAATTAACTATTTGAAATATAAATCTTTAATAAATTACAGATGCATTTAGTGTGGTAAAAAAAAAAATATTTATATACTTTTTTTTTTTTCCTCACATTTATAACACAAGTCAGGGAGCATACCAACATCATAAAGACACATTTACTAACATACAAAAAAAGAGAAAGATTTGAAACGGAATGAAATCATGTCCCTCTCTCTCATACTGATACAGCAGCTGCAGTAAGCTATGTTAGGTTAAAACTTTAACATTGCTTACACTAAATATTATCTAACTCTCTAGTTAATGGCAAGCCCATAATCATAGAGCAGGACTGAGGCAGCACTTTATACATGCTGAGAATGTTGAATATACTGAATATACTATAAAAGTTACCCGTCCCGTGTATGATCAGCAGCTTATTACAGATAGAGTGTACTCTCAAGTCAATATAAATTACATCACAATAATAAAATAATGTATTGAAGCATTGAAGTGGAATTTGAGTTTGAATGACAGCAAGAGGAATTTACTAAATTAGCCAATTTATTCCTTGATATTAAACACATCAGCTTTATTTTTCTAAACTAAATTTAAAAATCAACATTTCCACCACCAACATTGTGTTCAGACAACTTCATAAAAATAAATATCAAACATTAAAATCAACTGATTAATGCTAAAACCTGAAACCACATTTAAACGTTTCAAATGTATTACATTTTTATGAACTTACCAGACAGGATGATGTCCAAAGAAAACATGCTAGTAGTAATAAATACTCTCTTAACCTGCAGACTGAAAATACACAGAAATGATCAATTTCCAAATCCTTTAAAACATAAAACCACTTTGATCCATAATATGACAAAATATAATTATGATTACCCAGTGGGTTTGATTTTTTTGTGGATGGTATGACCATGGCTTAATCTTTTGTTATCCTAGATTAATTGTATATCAAATTGTATGCAAATTACATTCACATGACTTCAAACCAATAAACTGGCCAAACTGCTCTGAAAATGAGGCGGTCCCACAAAGTATGTGACACTCAGTTGAAATAACATCACGTGGCCTCAGTAATGGTTTAGCCAGTTTGGCTTCATTTTATTTGACTGACATTAAATGTTAACTGTCAATCAAATAGTGAAGATACACTCTTAAAAAAAAGGGTGCCAGGAAGAGCCAAAAAGGCGGTTTCATGGCGGTGCCATCCACCTTATTCCTGACTAGCCTACTGCGTTTTGAATTATGGGTTGCACTTCCGGTTTGGGGAACTTCCATTTAAATAGACTGAAACGAATCGTTAAGGTCATAAGGTTGCCCTACAAATAAAGCGTATCTGTCAGTTTGACTGAATGAGCTGTCAATTTTTCTTTCATGATTTATTTTCAGACATCATGAGAATAACGTAACGCTTGGTATTTTAACGTAACATTATAACATGAATAGTCTATCTGGCAAGAGCTCTTTTAAGTCGCTGCTTTCTATCTTCGTGATTATTTTCTTTTCTCTCCTTGCATACCGCTGTAATAGTATGAAAAAGGACAACATATACTGCACATTTGTGGTCTGTTCTCCCGATATATTTTACGATATATCCCATTAATAATTTACTGGAATGCACGAAGAATCTCTAGTTTTTCAACTCAAAGCCTCGCGTCTCTTTCCAGGTTTGTTTTCACAGGTCAATGTAATTTATTATCTGTAAAAATGACAGAAATCACTTTGAAATAGTATCACGCAATGCTGAAGTTCATGAACATTTTTTATTAAGGCAACGTATATTACATAATATCATATAGTTATACTTAATCCGTCCGTTAATGCTGTGGAAAGAATCAGGCTTTTTTCATGGTCTGTTGAAAGTACCTTGTTGATGCTTTAACACTTTTAAATGTCCTTTTAATGTTCGTTGGTTGAAGGGTGATGTCATCTCATTGTACCTAATTTAAAAATAAAACGTATTATTGCGTTCAGAGCGAACCTTTCACTGACTGTTTACAGCTTAAAGGAAGTTATACCCATAATTCGCGCAAAGCGTCATGGGGCGTTGGAATAAGGTGGAAAGAAGAACCTTTTTTGGTTCCCTAAAGAACCGTTTTGTGAAAGGTTCTTTAAAGAACTATTTTTTTCTTGGTGCCATAAAGAACCTTTTCTGGTACTACAAAGAACTCTTTTTAAGGGTTCTACAAAGAACCACTGATGAAAAGGTTCTTTATGGCCCCATTTCTCCCAGAATAAATATCCTCACATTTATCATACTATAAATTTATCATGCAGTGCCAGGTTTATTGAAAGAAAACAGAGCAGGAAAAAAAAGTTAATTTATATACATATATATATATACATATATATATATATAAAATAATTTCTTAAGATAACAGTATTTCTGTTTTTATATTTACTTATATAATATTGCTCATAGTAGTGTCACTCATGTTTGGATGCCAAAATGTTCCTAAACTGTAATATAACAGATGCATGGTGGTAAAAGCAAATATGTTGTGAGAAAAAAAAGTGAAGTTACTATGAAGTTATTTAATGAGCTTTCTCATCTCTGTCAGCAATACATTTACATTTACATTTATGCATTTGGCAGACACTTTTATCCAAAGCGACTTACATTGCATTATACTATACATTTGTATCGGAGTATGTGCAATCCCTGGGATCGAACCCATGACCTTGGCATTGCTAGTGCCATGCTCTAACCACTGAGCTACAGGAAAGCTGTAGTTTACAGCAAATCTTCACCTTTTCTGTAAAATGCAAATCTTTTGCAAACGTCATTAGCAGACAACAGCACATACATGAGCTAATGTCACTACTGTATCACTGCATCAGCAACTACACAGTTACTGTCTTTAAATAAAGCAACATGCAGCAGAACATCAGTGTTTCTGGATCATCATTGACTGAAGCACAGGATCTACTCTTCAGCACAATGGTGACCTCACAAAACTCAGATAACAGAAACAGAACATTAAACACTAACAGATCTCTCTAGATATCAGCATCTTCACTTATTACAAACCAGTCTGACTTTATTTCTTTCATTCAAACTTTTTATTGAGGTGTTGATGTTTTATTGAAAATAATAAAGTTTGACGTCACTGTTATGGAGGTAAGCGCTTGCTTTAGTTGGGCTCCTGACCCTTGATGTTTTAACTTTACTTTTCCTCCACTTGTTGTACCTGTGTGTTTCTAAAGCACATTTGTTACAAAAAAATTGTGAGGAAAAAAACAAATCTGATATAGGCCTTATTCACTGATTTCTGAATATTGTGTTTCTTTCATATTATAGCCTAGCCTGGGTGCCAGCCCGAACCCCGCCCGCAACATTTTTTGGACGGGAAGTTCGGTCTGGACTCGATCCATTGTGGAGTAATTATGCTCGGCTCCCAGAAGGCCGAGCCAATCAAATTGCCAGGGCGGGCTTTAATCGATGATGGACAGGCTATCTGCGGTTACGTAACCACCCACGTCATCAAAGAGCGCTTGGGTTGAATTGGTTTTCACCAACGATGACTGCAGCTGGAGAAGTAAGATGTTTAGATTCCGCTATCACGTCTGTAATAAAAGAAATCGACAGCGCATTCATTTTAAAAGACGAACAAAGATCGTTTACACTCATTACTTTCCTACTTCTTCCAGTTCCAGCGTGCGTGCGTGCAGTTGAACTCTGTTGACAACTATGCGTCGCTCAACATACGTCACTTACTGCGTTGCTCTGATTGGTTGTAGGTCTATCCAATTGAGTGCAGAGTTTTTTTTTTTTACTGGTTCGGTTAAGACACGCCCCATAATTCAAGTGCAATGGAGCAGTATCAGACTCACATTCTGCCTAGAATATGAGTATGACGGAGTCAGGCTAATTATAGCCCATAATGCTGAATAAAATCCAGTCCTGCTTTGATATTTTGAAGGTTTTTGTCATCATGCAGAAATTATTTCAGACAGGGTAATGTAGACTCACACAGACTTACATTGTTCAAACCGGAGTCGACACTGATGGAGAGACTTTAAAAGTTACAACTTTTAGAATGAAACTGGACGTTTCTGAATGGTTAGTGGATACATTTATGTAGTTGCTGTGGAGTTGATTCAACTCATCCACTAGCATGTGCCGTCATGTTAATCTTTTGTGCAAATCCAGTGTTGAATTGACCCTCGTTTGTGAAGCAGTCCGGAGTAAAATGACGGCATGACAACAACACTCTACTACAACAACTCTTCCTCTTCTCTAAAGCAGCCCCTCTTTATTGCGTGTTCTCAGGGGCAGGGTTTATGTAAATTTTAGGGTTAGTGATGTCACCAACCCGGAAGAAGCTCATTCCAGTCCCTACCAGCCATTTGTTGTAGTCCTTAAAAAGTGATTTCTGTAAAAGAAAATATCTCCCTTTGCATTGAACTTTGAACATCATAACTTATAATTAAATGAAATTATAATCAAGGACCCCAAAGGATTGTGGGTGATTTAAGGTCGCAAAGGATACATCTGATGCGTCCTTTAAAGCAGCCCGAAAGAAGGACACGAAACGAAGCTTGCCTTCCAAGGATCCTTTAAACTGAGATGGTCTTCAGCGATATTTGATGACGTGGCAGCCGAGATATGCAGCCTTCATAGGATGCTGCCTTCCATTTGAGAAGCACCTAACATCACACATCAAGGCCACTGGATACTGTCTGAACCACAGAGAAATGCCAGTCAGGCTGTTCATCAGGTCAGGGCCTCTAAGTAGATGATCGCTCAATCTCGTTCCCTTGTATCTGGCAGAGCAGTTGAAGACTACTCAAAATTTCCCTGGCTTGTTTGAGTGATGCACCCTGTGATGAGGGATGTACCTTCTTTTCCTTCATCGATGACTCCTTCTGTGTCCCCATCTCCTGTTACCTCTTCCACAAACTTCACATAATGTTCTTTGTGCTCCGGATTATACACTAATCTCCGCTTGAGATGTTGAAGTCTCACGACAGAAAGAGGCTTATTTTCTGGAAGATAGAGTCTTTTCTTGAAGGGAAGGGGCATTTCCAAGTTCTGATGTTTTCCCCTAGTTTATTCAAGGATACAATGTCCTCTTGAGACACTACCCTTACGTTTTCATCAGTATCTTTGAAATCTGACTCGAGTACTTTGATGACTTCAGCTGGTGTAACAGAAGGAATCTCCTTGATAGATACTCTGTGACACATGTTAACACCACTTTCCAACTCACGATGCATCAAAGAAAGGCGTGATTTTGAAGATGTTAAAATTATAGTTTTAAGAATATGTTTGACATCGCAAATATGAGCCAGATGCCGAATGTCCTAATGAGCTCTGACGAGGACAGTGATGATGAAACTGATGATCAAACTCAACCCTTCCAAGCTCCAAAAGTTAACAAAATATGCTTTATTTTATTCTTCTGTAATTGTTACTCTAATATCAGGAAAGTTTTATATTATCACGACAGGAAGAGATCCATCCATGTTAGATATAGATCCGGGTTGCTAAAAACCCAAATGTGTAATAATGATTGGCGAAACATTTGTGCATTTATGGGTTAAACCATGAAATCTACTCAAATAACTCAAGGTTATATACAGAGTAGGCATAACATTTACTCTCCAACATGAGCTACACCTGGATGGTGCAACAGGTATGAATTCAACCCAGGAATTAAAATGGTTAAAAACAAGGAACAGCTGTGATTGAACAAAATGTGTATCCATACAAATGAACAGGTGTGGTGATATGGAAAAAAAATCACTTTGCCAAATGGGCAGAAGCCAACTATGTGGAAGTAGACCAATTATATATAAGAGAGAGAGAGAGAGAAATGGAAATGGAAAAACAGAAAAAACATGCAGGTTACCTAAGTGGGACACTCTACCTGAAGGCCAGTCGCAGCTTAGTTTGCTGGATTCTCTGTGTGCGCTGACTGGGTGCAATCGCAAGTCACGGACAGCTCCACACTTTTTGCCGGTTGCAACATAACTCCGGCCTGTTTCGCTTGCCACAGGTATTAGCATTAAGTCCATCATCTTTTATCCCCACTTCAAATTCTCCAGTCTCTTTTTCTGGCTCTGTATGTTCGGTGGTTGGCCCACGCAGTCAATTCACCCACACACAATAAGTGAGACTGTCGCTTGTTGTATTGTTTTTTGGTAACACTTTAATATGGGGAACAATTCTCACTTTTAACTATAGTTGCTTATTAGCTTGCATACTGGCTGTTTATTAGTATTTATAAAGCACTTATTAATGCCTCATTCTGCATGACCATATTCTACATCCCTTAATCCTACACCATACCTAAACTTAAATGCTACAAAAGCTACCTTACTAACTATTACACTCTAAAAAATGCTGGGTTAAAAACAACCCAAGTTGGGTTGAAAATGGACAAACCCAGCGATTGGGTTGTTTTAACCCAGCGGCTGGGTTAAATGTTTGCCCAACCTGCTGGGTAGTTTTATTTAACCCAAATATTGTTTAAAAATTACTGTATTTCTTGCTTAAAATGAACCCAAAATATGTTGGAAATTAACATTTATTAATATGTTTAATAAACAAACATTTATTAAATTGCTTATTAATAAATGCTCATCTTTTTGATTATTATTGTTGCCTCTAGTAATTATGAGTCTGATTTTTAATTTCCAACCTATTTTGGGTTCATTTTAAGCCAGACATATAGTAATTTGTAAACAATTGTTGGGTTAAATAAAACTACCCAGCAGGTTGGGCAAACATTTAACCCAACTGCTGGGTCAAAACAACCCAATCGCTGGGTTTGTCCATTTTCAACCCAACTTGGGTTGTTTTTAACCCAGCATTTTTTAGAGTGTAATAAGCTGTAAATTAAGAGTTTATTCAGGCAAAGGTTGTAGTTAATAGTGAACGTGTTCCCATACCAAAGTGTTACTGTTTTTTCCTGTTTGGCACATCTTGACTTGGGAATATTTTCCCACACTTCTATGCAAAAACATTCCGGATCTGTTAAATTGCGAGGGCATCTCCTTCAGGTCCAAGTTACAGTAAGTGTCTAAAAACATGACATTCAGTTTCCACTTTAAAGTATATCATTTTAAACTATATTGTTTCTCTAATGTGTGTTTTTTTCATAAGGAACCAGTTGAACTACAGGAAGAAAATAAGAAAAAAGAGCATCATTTTCTTTTTTGGGTCAAAGAATGTTATCGTTGACTTAAATTACATTAGTGTTGTGTTTTTGAAAACTAAAATATTGTTTCACTGCACAATGTTTACTGCATTCCACAAAATATTTTGCAGGAAGAGTGTCTGCCAGACGTCTGATGGAGTGCAATTACCATACATGGCTATGTGTGATGAGTGAACTAACTGAAAGCATACACTGCTGTGCATTTTGCATAAACTTAGACTAAGAATATTAACACCCCAACCCAAACAAAAAATAATACTTCTACATGTAATATATATATACATATATATATACACACACACATACACAGGTTTTCTGTGTCACTGTAGAATTAGGACAGCACTTCAGGCTTCGGTTATAGAGAGAGAGAGAGAAAAAAAAAAATCCTTAAAGCTTCCATGCTTTCTTCAGCACTATGACGTGATGACGGCGTTACCAGGGCAACGCCATCAGTTTCCACAGTAACGGCATACAGAGGTGAGATGAGATCATTATTTAAAAATATTACATCTGAGCACCTCTGATAGAACAATAATTATGGTTTATAACCTCACTGTGTGCTGTTCAACATTCAGACTGTAATATTACATAAGATGAATCGCGTCCTTGCACACAAATATCCAAATAATCAGTTGGTGAAGGATGTTTTCTACGCAGCAGCCCATAGAATTACAATTACTTTTCATCCCTGGTGGTGATTTCCTATTTCATAATAGACTGTGACAGCGATACTAACAAGAAGCACTCCTCTTGATAACAAAACGTGAAATAATCCTGAAGAACTGAACATCAGCGACTGACAGAAGAAAGAAAGAAATATAATTTATAATGTATTTTATTTTATAATGTATTGGTTTTCTCTTAATAAAATATTTGGTAACACTTTACTTAAAGCCTTTATGTATAATGCATTATAAAGGTATTCATAATGAATATTATAATGCATTATATCTCTTCATAAATAATTGTAAAGTTCAAATGCATTATTATATTTGCAGGCTTCTTTTTACATCTGAAATTGGTTGCTTGTTGTGTTTTAATGCATTATACTTTCTAAAGATGTGTTAAATGAATAGATAAGTATTATAACTCTGGTTACAATTATTCACGAATGCATTCAGAGGCATAATTAATGCATTAAAAATACTATAGATAAAGGCTTTAATTATATATATTTTTAGATGTTTTATTAGATAGAATATTATCTCTTGTAGCGTACAGCCGATAGTTAACATTTTATAAAAACCATAAAAAAATCTATCAGGAATGTCATGCTTTTACATTACACCTTGAAATGCAATGAAACAGGGCTGTTCTTTGTTCAAGAGCTTTAGTATTACTCTCCTGTAATGATAGAAAGACCGAAGAAGAGAGGGTACGAGTAAAGTAGCTTCTTTTCACACAGTAGAAGAGGATTCCCATTCATGTCGAGCCACAGAGGTGATGCACAAAGCCTTATCAGTGTGGGCAGAAAGGCAGCGGTCATGGTGCACTGCTCTTATTGTGACACTGCGCCGCTCTCCCAGACGCTCAGACGGTGTGAATACTGCTGTGTTCTGCTGTGGAGACACGCTGGGCTTCAGGGAGAAGGAACATTCGCAGAAGAAGTTTTTCCCTTGTGAAAAAGAAGTACACTTTGGAGAATCCACTTAAGCGCAAACTGAATGTGATGTTTTCAACACTTAATTGCAAGTTATTTACAATTGAAAATGAAAATGTATTGTAGTTTAAATTTATATTAAATTCAGTTTGTTGAACTTAAAAATGCTTCTTTTTTTTTTTACCAATTTAAGTATAGGACTTAAGTACGTCTTTATATTTAAATTCATAATTACTTTTATTGTCTTTGAAATATGATTCAAATATATGGTCGAATGTACTGACAAGCATTTAAGGTAAACTAAAATATACTGACTGTCATTTAAAAACTCTATGCCATGTATTTAAATACATTTGTAATTTATATTTTCATCATTTGTAATGTTGAAATAGCAATTTAATACATTTTTAAATACTTTAAATGTAATATCAATTAACACAATTAAAACTATAATCAAGTACTTTGCATGTGCTTATGTTAATCAACACTTCAAAATAAGCGTACTTCTGTAAAGCAAAGGATTAATAAAACACAATGATTTAAAATGTACTTAAAACATTTAATTTGACATTTGTCTGTCTATAGTCTGCGGAGTAGCATTCAAGCAAGTTTTTTATTGTACTTGGTAACTTGTACACATGACAATCAATTATTACAATGATTATTACAAAAGTGCAGAATTATCATATGAGTTTCCCAGTTAAAAATTTCACATGAATGCCCTCCCATTTCGAATTTAGATGTGCTGAGCTTGTAATCGCAACTTGTGGGAAGTGGGAATGATTGAATTTCTGACAGCATGTGAAGGCAGCATTAATGTCACAGTTATGGTCAGTTTGTCATTTGTTTTCAGTAATTGCTGTTTTCCTGCCTGTCTTTCGTTACAATAGTTACTCATTTGATTAATCATTCTGTTCAGCTGTTATCTAACTAGTCACTTTTATTCCTTCTCAGTACATAAGCTCCCTTGTTTCAGTTCCTAGATGTTGGTTATCATTAATGTTTAGTCCTGAGTTCAAAATCCCCCACAGATCATTTATTATCGCTTGTCAAATTTGCCCCTATTTGGGAGTGAGCAAAAACACACCGTTTTTGTGTGTGTCCCTTTAAATGCAAATGAGCTGCTGCTCCCGGCCCCCTTTCCAGAAGAGGGTGGAGCTTTAACAGCTCGCGCTTCGGTTGCTCAACAACAACAAAGCTGGAGAATCTCACGCAGCCAAAATGAGGATTGTCAGTAACGGTGTTCAGCCTTACATTGTTCAAACCGGAGTCGACACTGATGGAGAGACTCAGGAAGAAGTTACAACTTTTAGATGTTTCTGAATGGTTGGTGGATAAATTTATGTTGTTGCTGTGGAGTTGATTCAACTCATCCACTAGCATGTGTCGTCATGTTAATCTTTTGTGCAAATCCAGCGTTGAATTGACCCTCGTTTGTGAAGCAGTCCGGTGTAAAATGATGGCATGTCAACAACACTCTACTACAACAACTCTTCCTCTTCTCTAAAGCAGCCCAACATGGCCTCACCCCCTTTGTTGCATGTAGTTCGTTAGATTATAAATGTTCCTCAAGCTAAGGAAATAATGGTTCTACTAAGAACAGTTCACTGAAAGGTTCTTTTGGGAGCCCAAAATTGATTTTTTTACGGCATCACGGCAGAAACCCCCTTTTGAACCTTTATTTTTAACAGTGTAGACTGTAGTTTCACTGCTGGGCTTCTGTCTTGAGAATGCTGGATGAAATATCTTCTGCTCGTATCAGCTCTAGTTTAGCATGAGCTCATGAATAAGTGCTGGCTAAAGACTGCAAATGACTCATTCTCCAGAACTCTTTCTGCTGCGTGTCCAGAGGGACAGGCTGGGTAATTGGAGTCTTACCAATGAAGAAAAGCAGTTAAGAGACTGAAAGCTTCTACAAAAGACTGCATACAGCTGATGATATAGAAAATTAAAGAGCTAAGACAAGTGACTAAGAATTATCCTCATTCTCATATCCACTCTGGTCACATAAATAGCCTTGACTTGCAACAGTGGGGCTTGAAAGTGACAGAAATGATCTTTTTTTCATTAATCGTGAGATAGTTGCCCCCTTAAATTGATTTCCAAGGGCATTTTTACTTCCTTTTTTAATCTTATTACATTTGACCAGTTTTTTTACTTGGTGTAGCCTACTTCTGCCATCTGTGGGAAGAAAATACCTGGTATCAGTACAGTTTGATCTGTCTCAACAGATGCTTGCGTATGCTGTGTTAAAGCTGCACTATACGTAACTTTCGGCACTCTATTGGTTAATAAAGAAAACTGCATGTGTCTTGCTGAAGAACATAGCCTGAGTTACATCTCTCTGTTTATGTCCACTGGGCTACTCCGCAGCGGTGGTGACCCGACCGGTCCATAATAGTCCAAATATAAACACTTATTGTGGGTGTACTGTAGTGATTCAGGATAAGACAAAAACATGGTTTGGAAAAAGGATTCATGATGTACATTCAGCTTTAAATAACAGTGTGGCACTCCCATATTAAGTGGTAGCTGATTTTAACCCTGGTTGTGTCGAAATATGTCATGACCGTTGTAATGACACTCGTTTAACGGGAGATGATACTTCAATATGGCCGCGTCGCGTCTCTCACTCGGTCTGCAATGCAGGCAAACCTAGCAGACGTGAAATGATGTTATCAGAGCGAACAACGGTAAATGTAATTTTTTTTTAAATGTCAAAACTACAAATGTGTTTTTGTCTGTACAGCATACACAAGTGTACCTTAAAGTTATTCAGGAAGATCACCTCAGGAAGTTTTCTCTCAGGACAGGAGAATAAATTACAGTTACCAATCCAGTTTATTCCAGTTTGTGTGCCTATATAATCTTAGCGTAAGTGGTAAACAGATTGGGCTTGCTGTCTGCTATAGAGGGGCTCAGAGAGGATATTCTACTCGAGCTCCGATTGCCCCCCTATAACAGGCAAAATTGTATAAAAAGGAGGAGAAGGGGAGGAGGAGGGATGCCAAAAGAACTAACAACAGGAAGAGGTAAGATGCTGGTTTTATACCTTGGTATTAATTGGAAGATTAGATAGGCGTACTCCTCACGAAATTACGTTTATTAACTTCACTTGGCAAATCATCAGTTGGTTACTATAACCCAGCAGGCTGGGTAGTGTAGTTCCCCCGAAATGTGTTCCTAGAACTAAGTTCGATCTCAGTGCCAAAAAGTGGGTACTTCCGCCATTAGTTCTAGGAACTATGAAAAGGTTCCTCCGGTGCGAGAGCCCCTAATGTCACGAGGCAAGAATGATAATGAAGTGGCTTGGAGATCATTACACTCTAAAAAATGCTGGGTTAAAAACAACCCAAGTTGGGTTGAAAATGGACAAACCCAGCGATTGGGTTGTTTTAACCCAGCGGCTGGGTTAAATGTTTGCCCAACCTGCTGGGTAGTTTTATTTAACCCAAATATTGTTTAAAAATTACTGTATTTCTTGCTTAAAATGAACCCAAAATATGTTGGAAATTAACATTTATTAATATGTTTAATAAACAAACATTTATTAATACTTTTTTTGAATAATATTTAAACAATAAACATTTATTAAATTGCTTATTAATAAATGCTCATCTTTTTGATTATTATTGTTGCCTCTAGTAATTATGAGTCTGATTTTTAATTTCCAACCTATTTTGGGTTCATTTTAAGCCAGACATATAGTAATTTGTAAACAATTGTTGGGTTAAATAAAACTACCCAGCAGGTTGGGCAAACATTTAACCCAACTGCTGGGTCAAAACAACCCAATCGCTGGGTTTGTCCATTTTCAACCCAACTTGGGTTGTTTTTAACCCAGCATTTTTTAGAGTGTACATTGAAATTTTGGATCCGTGGCCAAGCAGCTCCCTGCATATGAATCCTGTGTTCAGTCCACAAAAGGCGAGTCGACAAGCAGAAGCTTACACTCTAAAAACTGCTGGGTTAAATATGGACAAAACCAGGGATTGGGTTGTTTTCACCCAGCCATTTTTTTCAACCAATTTTGGATTTATTTTTTTAGCCAGCAATATAGTAATATAGTAAAAGGCGTGTTTTTGCTCACCCCCAAATAGGGGCAAATTTGTGGGGTATTTTAAGCTGAAACTTGACCAGACCAGAGACTTATATTACATCATGTGAAAGAGAGCATAATAGGTGCCTTTTAACCCAACCTGCTGGGTTTGTCCATATTTTACCCAGCTTGGGTTTTTTTAACCCAGCATTTTTTAGAGTGTAAGTGCAGGTATGGTGTAGGATTAAGGAATGTAGAATAAGGTCATGCAGAATAAAGCATTAATATGTGCTTTATAAGCACTAATAAACAGCCAATGTGCAAGCTAATAAAAGTGAGAATTGCTCCCCATACTGAAGAGTTACCCGAAAAACTTTTGTGACCGAACATAAAACCATTGAAATATGGTATTTTTCCTGCCATCTCATATTTTTATCCATCATGTCTCATTACATTTTTGACCTTGGGCTAGACAAATATTTTCAAAAGAGACATCCATGTTCAATTTCAAATTCATTTAACCATAATAACAGTTATGAACACAAGCACAGAGAAAAACTCTCACAGTCTGTGCTATTGTCAGTGTTTTCACATGAATGTTTCAGGAATCTGTCAGACCCCCAAAGAACTCTGATGATAAATGGTTCTTATGAGGAACATGAGTCTGTAGCACTGCTGCAGTGTGAACAGAAACTGGCTAGAAAAATCATTACATCCTATATTTAGACCAAAAAGATCATAAGAAAACGCGGTGCAAATGAGAAGTTTCACTGCAATACTCACCCATTAATATTTAACTGCTGAATTATACATTATTGCACTGTGTATACACACACACAAATTATTGATTTTCAAAACTGCATGCAATGACAGGATGTTGGAAGTGAGGTTTACATTTACTTCTCTTAAGGAGAGATCTCTGTACAAGGGGCAATTGTGACGCACTACATCTCTTCTATAGTGTAGAGTGATGACAGGTATTCAGAGCATGACCAGTAGAGGTAACTCTCTGCCTGAGTGAAACAATACAAACTGGTTTTGAGGAAGAAAAACACTTTTTTCTCTCTTCCAGGTTCAGTGTTTTTCGTCTTCTATGTAGTTTTGATACATTTAAATTTAAACTTGGTTAAAAGTCAACATGAATGAATGGCTGTGAAGGTTTAGAAATATAAGTCTCTGGTGTCCCCAGAATGTGTCTGTGAAGTTTCAGCTCAAAATCCCCCACAGATCATTTATTATAGCTTGTCAAATTTGCCCCTATTTGGGTGTGAGCAAAAACATGCCATTTTAGTGTGTGTCCCTTTAAATGCAAATGAGCCGCCCCCTTTCCAGAAGAGGGCAGAGCTTTAACAGCTCAACAACAACAAAGCTGGAGAATCTCACGCAGCCAAAATGAGGATTGTCAGTAACGGTGTTCAGCCTTACATTGTTCAAACCGGAGTCGACACTGATGGAGAGACTCAGGAAGAAGTTACAACTTTTAGATGTTTCTGAATGGTTAGTGGATAAATTTATGTAGTTGCTGTGGAGTTGATTCAACTCATCGACTACCATGTGCCGTCATATTACTCTAGCAACGAACTGACCCTCAATAATAATGACTTATTATTCCTTGAGCAATTAATAAGTCATCCCTGACTACTTTCTGCTCCCTGACTTCTGCTAGCCAACACGAGAGAAGGATAGGTTTCCCTGATAAAGACCAAAAGTCAAAGTCTGCCAAAATTTTATATTTAAGTGACCAATTATTCTAATTTGACATATTTCCAACACCACTGCATTCTCATAGGCTATATTACTCACAAATAAACATTTAAAAGAAGATGCAAGCTTTCATTTCAGTGATCAGATGCACAGCTGAACTGGAGCAGAATATTGCAGATTACTAGCGCCATCTAGTGAAAGATATAAATGAACACCCAAAGCATCTACATGTCCAACATGACAGCATGAACAATAATGTCATCGATAACTTCATCAGAATCAAGCATTGAAAAGTGTATTTGAAAACAAATTAAACACTTTATTTCCTAACTGTCTGAATGCCTTGGCAACATGTAACAAACTGACATTTGTAAAATGTAAAAATCTAATATTTAAAACTATAATTGGCACATTATGATTAAATCAGGATGTTATGTCATGACCTACAGTACATGTTGTATCTTCAGGAGGACAATTTTTTTTCGAATGACAGAATCTGTAACATGACTGACACTTCCTCAAACAGTTTAAGGCGCATAAGAAAGATGTTCCCAAGCTGAAAAATGTGACAATACATGAATGACAGCAATCTGAAGTCATCACGCACAGCTTGGTAGTCCATTTTTGTCCTGCAACATCCTCTCTTTTCTCTTATCTTATCAGAGGCATTGCAATTTGTGGTCTTTTGTGCAATTTTGACAAGTGACCTTGTGTGTCTGCAGCCTATTCTGGGTGATGTTTGTCAGATATAATCAGAGTTCTGGAGAAAGCTTGTTATTTCACATGAAGGATGAACAATTTCAAATGTACTGAGTCCCTGAAGGGACCAGTGCCTCTTGTGACTTATTTTAGCTATGACTTTTGCCTCGACTCCTAATTACTGCTTATTAATATTTAGTAACGTAGTTGTTAAGTTTAAGTATTGGTAGGATTAAGGAATGTAGAATATGCACTGTAAAAAAAGAATTGTTGGTTTAACTTAAAAAAGTTACCTGGTTGCTTTAAAATTTGGATTAAAAATTTGAGTTAATTCAATGAAGGCAATTGGTTTAATCAACAGAAACTCAAGATATGTTATCTAAACCACATTAATTATTTAAGTTGAAAAAATGTTGCGATAACAAATCATGAAAATAAGTTTTATAGTGTGGTCATGCAGAATTAGGCATTAATATGTGTTTTATAAGTACTAATAAACAGCCAATATCCCAGTAATATGCTTGATAATAAGCAACTTGATAGTGAGAATTCGACCCTAAACTAAAGTGTTACCAAAAAAAACAACAACAACAAAAAAACAACATTTCTTGCAATGAAATATTAAAAAGTAAAACACGATCAGAAACTAAGATAGAAACCAACATGGGAAATATAAGTTATGTTTTCTGGGTTAGATAATATTTAAAGGGATTGTTGATCCAAAAACAAAAAATATTATCAACTACTTACTTTCATGTGTATTTTTTATATGGAACACATAGCAGATGTTTACTTATAATATCTGATCAGCTCTTTTCCACACAATGCAAATCTATGGAGAGACTGGACACAGTTGCTGTCAAACTTAAAGGTGACATATCATGAAAATCTGACTTTTTTTTGTGTTTAAGTGCTATAATCAGGTCCACGGTGCATCTACCAACCCAGAAAGAACAACCCAGTAACTTTGTTTTGACAAGCCTTTCTCTGCAAGCTTGTGAAAAAATGAGCCGCTCGGATTTCGCTCCCCTTAAGGGGCTCTTATTATAATATTACCGCCCCTTAATTCTGGAATATCCCTTTAAGTGAAATCCACACATTTACAGTATGCCATTAAGACAATCTAATCTCTCTCTTCTTCTCTTCTTTGAAACTGACTTTTCATTTTTCCTTATTTAATAGCTATATTGAACACAGTAACAAAACTTATCCAAACACTTTGGTCTCCATGTATCAGACACATGCAGTCTGGATTCAGATCCAATTAGATGTGCAGCTCTGCACTGGAGGGTTTATATGTGTTCATTAGAGTCAGTCGGAGGAATGCCCTCAGAACAGATGGTCCCATTAAAAACCAAGTCTCTATTATCAAAGTGCAGAAAGAGAGAATGCATTGGAGGACATGACTTGTATAAGTAATAAATGTAATAAATGTATATTGTGTATAATAAAAAAATATATTTGAAAATTCTTCCAGAATGTCTTGCAGGACACATACGGTCTTATGCAAACCTGAGCAGGAGTGAGTATTTATTATTTATGAATTTAATATTATATTACCAGTCAAGAGTT
The DNA here is from genome assembly GCA_003731715.1 of Anabarilius grahami. Lineage (NCBI taxonomy): Eukaryota > Metazoa > Chordata > Actinopteri > Cypriniformes > Xenocyprididae > Anabarilius > Anabarilius grahami. The sequence goes on from RJVU01068486.1 coordinate 1,687,900, forward strand.
TGGGCTCACAAAGGCTTCATTTATTTGACCAAATATACAATAAATAAACAATATTGTGAAATACTATTACAACTTAAAATAACAAACAAATGCTGGGTTAAAAACAAACCAAGTTGGTTTGAAAATGGACAAACCCAGCGGTTGGGTTAAATGTTTGCTCAACCTGCTGGGTAGTTTTATTTAACTCAACTGTTGTTTAAAAATTACTACATGGCTTAAAATGAACCCAAAATAGGTTGGAAATTAAAAACCAGACACATAATTACTAGAGGAAACAATAATAATCAAAAGGTGAACATTTATTAATAAACAATTTAATGAATGTTTATTGTTTAATTATTATTAATTAAACTATTTAATAAATGTTAATTTCCAACATATTTTGGGTTCATTTTAAGCAACGATACAGTAATTTTTAAACAACAGTTGAGTTAAATAAAACTACCCAGCAGGTTAGGCAAACATTTAACCCAACTGCTGTGCTCAAAACAACCCAATCGCTGGGTTTGTCCATTTTCAACCCAACTTGGGTTGTTTTTAACCCAGCATTTTTTAGAGTGCTGTTTTCTACAAACCCATTTCCAGAAAAGTTGGGACATTTTGTAAAATTAAATCAATAATCTGTGATTTGTTAATTCTCTTTAACCTTTATTCAACTGACAAAAGTACAAAGAAAGGTTTTTTCCACGGTTTTGTACTGACCAACGTAATTGTATTTTGTAAATATAAACACATTTTGATTTTGATTAGTGCAACAGACTCCAAAAGAGTTGGGACAGAGACATGTTTACCACTGTGTCACATCACCTTTCCTTTTAATTACACTTGTTAATCATTTAGGAATTGAGGATACTAATTGTTGCAATTTTGCAAAGAGGAATTTTTGCCGAATCTCGCCTGATGGAAGACAGCTGCTCAACTATCCGTGGTCATCGTTCTCCTTTTCATGATGGGCTGGACATTTTCAATAAGAGACAGATCTGAAAATGGTGAAAGACCTAAATTCTTTGCAATTTTGCATTGAGAAATGTGATTTTTGAATTGTTTGACAATTCTCTCATGATATTTGGCACAAAGTGGTGAGTCGTGACCCATCTTTGCTTCCCTCACCTATTACCAATTCACCTGCTTCACATGGAAAACAGTTTAATTTGGATATTCTATAATCCTTTTACTTTTATTTTGCCTCTGTCCCAACTGTTTTGTTGTGTGTTGCAGCCATCAAAATCAAAATTTGTTTATATTTACAAAATTCAATTAAGTTGGACAGTGGAAACAGTGGAAATCTTGCATAAATGCATATTACAAAATATCCCAACTTTGTATTTTAGTTTATGTTAAACTGTAATTTATATCCAGTGATCAAAGCTGAATTTTCAGCATCATTACTCCAGTCTTCAGTGTCACATGATCCTTCAGAAATCATTCTAATATGATGATTTGATGATCAAGAAACATAATTATCAGTGTTGAAAACAGTTGTGCTTCTTATAATATATTTGGGGAAACTATGATACTTTTTTTTTTCAGGATTCTTTGAGGAACAGAAAGTTTAAAAGGACAGCATTTATTTGAAATAGAAATCTTTTGTAATCATAAATGTCTTTACTTCATTTTGATCAAATTAGATGCGTGTTTGCTTAGTAAAAGTGCAAATTTGTTTTATTATTTATAAATAATAAACTTTTAAAGAGGAAAACAAGTTGAGTAAAAAGTTGCATTGAGCAAATACAAATCATGATTTTGAATGCCTTAGTATTTTGTGTGGCAGGCAAAGAAAGTTTTAAAAGAGTTTTACATTTTCAGGTTCCTTAATCATGTTTTAAATGAATTTCTTAGACTTTTTGGGCCCTAGTTTAACGATCTAAGCGCATGGTCTTAAGCACATGCTGCACTTAGGACATTGATTTCTATTCTTCTTCCATCTATTTGTGTATTTTATATAAAAAAATAAAAATAAATTAAAAAAAAACTCCTTGCTACGAGCACTTTACTGACATAACAGTGACTTCACACAGCACTTACATACTGTTGTTCTCATGTTGATTTTGATTTGATTCTACTATTCTCATTTGTAAGTCGCTTTGGATAAAAGCGTCTGCTAAATGACTAAATTTAAATGTAAATGTAAATGTGCATGGTCCAAAAGGGTTGTACCTATTCTCTTAATGAGTCATGGGTGTGTTTTGGGCATAACATGCAATAAACCAATCAGAGTCTCATCTCCCATTCCCTTTAAAAGCCAGGTGCACTTGCACCATGGCGAAATACGCTATCTAAATTAGTTTGCAAGTGGAAAAAACTGAACGCTTCTCTAGCGAGGAACAAGCCGGATTCCACCAAAGCATTTTTATCTTTATGCACACTATAATATTACATTGTAATCCTTTTATTTGTAATATTTGGCATGTTTGTGTGCTGCTGTGTGTGTAATAATCAGAGTGTATGCGCGTTGTGCACCCGCCTATAGGCGCATATTTCGAACGCGCCCTTTAAATAACAAAAAAATATTGCGCCATTGACTTAAGAGCAGGTTTTTGTTGGTCAATGGTGCAGTCATTTTCAGTTCCTCAAAATAGCAACACGCCAACAGTGCACCTGAACACACCTCGTTTTCAGACCAGCACGCCCATGGTCGAACAGATGGGCGTACAGATGGGCGTGAGGGCATTTGCTTTTTAAACAACGTGGTTCTGGACGTAAAAAAGAATAACTGCGTAGGGCTGAAACTTGCAAAAAACACTAGCTTTGCACCGGGTGTATGATAGGGCCCTATGACTCCACTGTCCACTACTGAACATGAAACATCATGAAAGCTTATCCGCAGTAATACAGTTAACATTGTTTTTTTGGGTGTATGGAACCTGGCATAAATAAATAAAATAAATAAATACAAGCCTTGCTCAAAGCTAATCACACTTTACTAAAAATTGTTATACTATTCATTTGGTGTGGTTAAATGAAACTGGCAAGGCAGGCGTGAATGGGCCGTCTGATTCTGGGAAAGGGATTGTCCTGTTGGGAGAAACACTAATCTGGACATGCAGCATCCCATTTCCTTCAGGCCCGTGTGCAGTCAGCCGCCGAAAGCGTAACAGCTGCCAGAAGCATAAATGGATAATATTAGCACGCAAATGTTATTCAATTGAACACAAATTAATTTTCACAATTACTGTGATCCATATGGCACAGAGCCCAACACAAACCATTCCAATGACCAATAAACAACAAACACAATCATTCCTAAAGGAACAGTTCACCAAAAAAATTAAAATTCTGTTATATGCTCATGTTCATGTTGCTCCAAACCATGCTGGTTATATATCTACAGTATATATATATATATATATACAATATTTTTGGTTTATCGGAATGGGATGAAACTTGGTGACTTTTGTCGCATTAGCTATGTGAACACACAAAAAATCACGGACATGATTCGGATATATTAAAGGGTCGTAAAAAATACTCACACCGACATTGGAAATAAATGGAAAATATGAAAAAATACAAAAACTTTTGGTAGTACAAACTATAATTCAGCCACTGTGCAGAACAAAAGTGCTCAGCATTGAAGGGGCGACACTCTAAAATGTCAAGAGTGCAAAATAAACAGAAGAAGCCAAGTGTGACCCCTAGACAAAGAGGACCAGAGGGTTAAAAGAGTTTCTGTAATGTTGAAGTTTTTGTGGTTACCACTGATACATGACGGTGTGGGAATGTACTATTTTTCTATATCTATTTTATTTTTCCTGTATCTTACTAACGGGCTAAAGGGCTAGAGTCCCTTTTCAGACAACGCAATTTGCAAGACCTGTTTCCTGTTTTGCTGTCAGAGGCGAAGAACGGGAACCAAGAACTGTCTGCTTGCATAACACCCACATACTATGTAAAGATCGAGAGATTTAGAGTGAGACTTTTCTTCTTCTTTTCTGCTTCCACTCGGCTCATCTCTACTGATCAACAACAAAGAACATTGATGGTTTCATCTCCACCTCAGGTTTTTGTCTCTTCCTTCGAACTGGTCCAACAAAGGTAAACGCTATATTGACTCTAAGCAATGACTGCGCTAATGCCAGTGACGAGTAATATCTTACTTGTTCATTAAATATACATGGTAAATAAGTTGTGTTAGCATACGCTATATGATAGCTGTTGATTTGAACTGAAATAGAGAAGATTAATTGGTTCCAGAGCTACAAGGTAGTTGGAGAAACTGATTTTTTTTGAGTAATCAACTTAAAAATGTGTGTTTATGTTACAAATTAAGTTCCTCTAACTCAGTGTAGCTTGTTGGTGGAATGTAAATTTACTCCAAGTTGTCATAACTAAAAAAAAAAATGATGCGAACTCTGTTTGTTGAACCAACACATTATTTTTAGAGTGTATTCTTTGGAAAATGAGTATTGGAAGCATAGATATTATCAAAATCTAAATTTTTGACAACACTACACTGCACTTAGTTTATTATTTCAGATGCCTTTTTAAAAGATTACACTTGATGTAAATGTATATATAAAGTATAGGAGGCTAAGAGTGACTGCGTTACACGCCACTGCTGAAATACACATGCATTTTGTGTGGTTGGCGGGTGTTGATGTCAAGCCCTGTATAGAAGTACAGTTGCAAGAAAAGGTATGTGAACCACTTGCAGAATCTGTGAAAATGTTAATAATTTTAGAGATAATACAAAATTCATGTTATTTTTATTTAGTACTGTCCTGAGTAAGATATTTTACATTAAAGATGTTTACATATAATGCACAAGACAAAAAAAAAAAAGAGAGAGCTGAATTTATTAAAATAACCCCATTCATAAGATTGTTAACCATTGATTCTTAATACTGTGTGTGGTTACCTGGATGATCCACGACTGTTTTTTTGTTTTGTGATGGTTGTTCATGAGTCTCTTGTTTGTTCTGAGCAGTTAAACTGAACTGTGTTCTCCAGAAAAATCCTCCAGGTCCTGCAGATTCTTTGGTTTTCCAGCATTTTTTGCATATTTGAACCCTTTACAGCAGTGACTGTATGATTTTGAGATCCGTCTTTTCACACTGAGTACAACTGAGGGACTCAAACACAACTATTAAAAAAGGTTCAAACATTCACTGATGCTCCAGAAAAAAACATGATGTCAAAACAGCACTGTAAAGATCAACTAAGTACAATTAATATACATTTAAACTATAAAACATTTTCATTTTGTTGTGATTAACATGCAATTCAGTGTCTGTATAAATATTACAAAGTATAAGTTCTTTTAAAGTATATTATTTCCAAAATAAGTATTCTTTTTAAAAGTATGCTGCTACGTATTTTTCACAAGAGATCTCATTCAAATTTGAATAAGACTGGAAAAGAGCAGCACTGAAGATTCTTTAAAATATCTGAGCAGAATATGGCTTTAATATTAGAAAGCACACTGGATCATGAGAGGCTTGCTTAATTGTCCTTTTAAATCAAGGTAAATTTAATCAGTTACCAAATATTACACCCTGCATACAGAGGTGTTGATGGTGCGATAAAATCCCACTCTTCCTGTCTTTAGGCCTAATGACTTCAAGATTTAAGCAGCCAGGACACACCTAATAGCACCCCCATACCCCAATGTGAGAGAAAAGCAGACGATTAATGAAGATTTTAATGCTGTCGTTTAGAATATGCCAAGTTCATTGTTCCTCCTCAGTCTCCCGCAATAAAAGCTTAAATGAAGCGTGCTTACTGGGGCTAAGCATTCGTTCTGAGTAATTGGTGGCGTCTTTGAGAGCGCTTTGAACCAGCTGACCTGAACACTCAGCCCTTGTTAGAGAGGCCAGCGGAAGGGAAGTGAGCAATGCACCTTAAACTGTGAGAATGAGTTTACATCACGACCGTAAAACTGCTCGATTCTGAAGAGCTCTGAATGGGAAACATTTACATTTTTATTGAAAGAAAGTGACATTTTTCTGTGTTGATTCGGGAACTGGATGAGTGCGTTTATTTTACGATAGAAAAGAAGAAAATTTGTTTTATAATCATGTATTGTATGAGTTCATCTCCAAAGCCCCTGTTAGTTTTGATAAAAATCACCTTCAGGGCATAAAAGTGCCCGAAGCCAAAGATAAACTCATGATTATATTTATTAAATTAAATTAAAAGGCATTTGAAATAAAATGCGAAAATAAATTATGAAAGCATGGTTCTTTAATAATTTATTTTTTCGTTTTATTTCAAATGCCTTTTAATTTGAACTCTTGTTCTAGACAAAGACTTTGAAAGGTAAATTATGAAAAAACATCATAAATATTAAATAATTATATTTATAAAACTATAATATTGTGAATAAATGTATTAATTTGATTTATAGATCAGTTCTGCTGTGA